>CM065733.1:633189-643189 GCA_033310375.1 Conus canariensis
CTTGAGACTGACGTCCACTTCGCCCCAAACTCTTAGACTGATGTCCACACAGCTCCAAACTCTTCAGACTGACGTCCACTTTGCCCTAAACTCTTCAGACTGACATCCACTTCGCCATAAACTCTTCAGGCTGACGTTCACTCAGCCTCAAACCCTTCAGATTGACGTCCACTCAGCTTCAAACTCTTCAGACTGACGTCCACTCAGCCTCAAACTCTTCAGACTAACGTCCACTGAGCCCCAAAACTCTTCAGACTGACGTCCACTCAGCTTCAAACTCTTCAGACTGACGTCCACTTTGCCTCAAACTCTTCAGACTGACGTCCACTTCGCCATAAACTCTTCAGACTGACGTCCACTTCGCCCCAAACTCTTCAGACCGACGTCCACTCAGCCCCAAACGCTTCAGACTGACGTCCACTCAGCTCCAAACTCTTCAGACTGACGTCCACTTCACCCCAAACTCTTCAGACCATAGAGCTCCCAGACAGGAACATACACTGACACATGACGTTCAGACAGCAGGAAAATAGAAAGGAATAGCACCGACCTCATCACGTGACAGAGATGACGTCATGTTGCATTTGGTCCCAGGCTGTGTCAGCCCATCACGTGACGCGTTCACCGTCAGGCGAGCGGAAACGTTTCCCTTTTGGCTTGTGGACTGTTGATCTTTCGCAGGTCTGGCAGCATCCACAAGGGGGCCTCTTGACTTGGAATGGTCGCCATACGTAACTCTACACCGATTACAAAGCTGTCAGTTACTGGCTGATTAATGAAACAAACAGTATGTTCCTTTGAGATTCTGTTTTTTTTGTTGTTGTTCGAAACATTTAGTATTTTTCAACGACATAGTCAGCAATGTCTTGAATGTTTTAAGAACTGCATATACTGAAGTTAAGCGCGTGAAATACAGCAGTGAACCACACCAGCATTCACTCTCTGTTACGACAATGAACATATATCTACATTTCACTCTCTGCTGCAACAGTGAAAATACGCCTTACACAAGTTATCACTCTCCGCCACAACAGTGAAAATATACTTTTATTCGCTCTCTGTTACAACAGTGAAAATATATCTATATTCACTCTCTGTTACAACAGTGAAACTACACCCACATTCACTCTGTTACAACGGTGAAACTATACCGACATTTACTCTCTGTTACAACGGTGAAACTATACCGACATTTACTCTCTGTTACAACGGTGAAAACTATACCGACATTTACTCTATTACAACAGTGAAACTATACCGACATTTACTCTGTTACAACAGTGAAAAGATACATATATTCACTCTCTGTTACAACAGTGAAACTATACCGCCATTTACTCTCTATTACAACAGTGAAACGACACCAACACTCACTCTCAGTTCGTTGATCTATGCTCTGGGATATGACATTTCTTATGCTTAGATAACGTTCAGTAATGTGATTGAGCTTGCATTTGTTTTCACCTCAAAAAGATGTGATGACAATTGATCACACATCTAGTCATGTGCACGGTAATTGTAATCTAATCTCTTTTTTAACATCATCGCATGTACCATCCGAGGTCAACAAGCATGCGGTCTTTTAACTAATGTTTGGCTTTTAAATGTACCTGAATTCATTGGAAGACTCTGGCAGCCTTAGTCATCCTAAAAATGACACGATAGCTAATGCTATAGTCAGTATCTTCTGGTAACGCAGAGAAGACTATACAACAGTGTTTCAAGAAATCTTTATCTGACGATGGATTCAATCTTTCTTCTACGTAAGTGACTTGCTGATGAGTCGAATAGCCATTGAACAAACCTGATGTAAATACAACAGCAGTTTAAACTCGTGTCTGGCTTTGAGAAACGCATTTTGATTTTCTGTCACGGTTTCTGCTTTGTGCGAAAAGTGCTGTTTTTCTGTGTCAAAATCCCACAGATTTCGGCTTCGTTGTCATCATTGCCTGTTTTCTTTGTGTGGAGTCTGAAACAAATATTAACGACCAGCTTGCCCGACGAGGTGGCTAAACCTTATGAACTGATTAATTGTTCACGTGCCTTCTGTAGGCATTCCTTTTCTTTATTCTTTTTCATTACATCCAGGTCAAATTATTCAGAAAGCTGCGCCGAGGACTTTTGTGAAGGTGCTTTGCTTAATAAGCATGGATAACTAACTCAACGTTGCAGCTATCGACTGTCAGAGAATGTTATACTTTTGTACTTTAGTAGCTCTTTAACTGATGGTAGATAATGCAATTTAAACGTGTCACACAGACCGTGGTCTTCGTGAAAGAGATGACCTAACAGAGCTGTGCGTGATGTTACAGTAAGCAGAAATGGGAATAATTCAACGCGTTTTCACGCCTTGGGGGTACGAGAAATAATCCTCCAGTGAGTGCTCTATCAGCTTCATTGTTCCTAACAAGGGAAGGTCGGCGTGTGTGGCAAGCCACGACTGTTTCGTTCTTTGAGGAGCTCATCAGGCGTGCTTCAAGATTCCGGTTACCTGCTGACGAGACCCACTTCCATTCAGCAAAGAAGCTTGACAGGGTCGAATAAAACCTCCTGCATACATGAAAATTGTCGAGAAAAACAAAAAGAGCACTCACTGAGAGGGGTAAATAACGAATTTTATACAAAATGGTACACCAAAATAACTGTTTTGAAAACAGAGAACAACATGTCAAAAAAAAAAAGAAAAAAAAAAAAGAAAGAAAAAAAGGCAAGGAAAAGACTACCGCAAGAACATGGATAAAAGACTAAAAGACAAGAACAAGAAAAAAAAGATCAGAAACGGTTGAGAAAAACAAAAACAAGAAGAAACATTTAAGAGACAAAAGAAAGAAAGAAAGAAAGACTAAAAGAAAGCAAGCAAGAAAGAAGCAACAAACGAACAAACAAACCAAGACACAAGAACATAACTAAACGACAGAAACGAGGAGAGCAAGATGACAACACAGGGGTCCTCACATTCGTGCCGACAAGTGACTGTGGAAGAGCCAAGCCACAAGGAAGACATTGATGATGACAATGACAACGACTGGTTGCAGCGTACGACGTCTCTTCCAGCATATGAGGGTTCCTATGACTGCAAGTATCCGCTTCATTTTCTGTCGACAAATGGTTTACATTACCTCACAAACTGCTCTCTCTCTCTCTCTCTCTCTCTCTCTCTCTCTCTCTCTCCTCTCTCCAACCTCACTCCCCTCCCCCCCCCCCCGTCCTCCTCCATCCCCTGCCTTCGCTCCATCCCTCAAACATCTTCACCGACCTTTCCCTCCTTTCATTCCACAACACACACACACACACACACACACACACACACACACACACGCCCACGTCTAATATCATGGAATTTTATGAAAAGACGTAAAAGGAAAGTACTACTACTACTAGTACTAGTACTACTACTACTACTACCACTACAACTACTACTACTACTGCTGCTTGCTACTACTACTACTACTACTACTACTACTACTAACTTACTACTACTACTACTACTACTTACTACGCACACGCTGCCCAGCCCCGAAAGAAAAACAGTGAAAAACGACGGATATTTCTTGACACGTCATTTCTGTACGACTTTCTTGACAGGAAACTAGATTGTACGCCATATCTGTATTAGCAGACCAGGAAGATCATTAGACAATATTTTTTTAATTGTTACGTTAATGTGAATGACACACAAGCGGTTAACGTGTAAGTGACTGTGATGTTATCTGAGAACAGTTTTCTTGGTAGATGTAGCTTGCTTTCTGTAGCATCCATGTATGATGTTGGACCAGGAGTCCTACACAACAGCCACCACTTTGCACATGCTACACAGGCTGAAGAAATGCACATTTGAGCAATGGAACCCACAGACTTTAGCATTGAAGCCCCACACAGCAATCACCACTTTGCACGAGCTACACAGGCTTAAGGGCCTTGAGCAATGGAACAAGACAGAGATTAGCAATGGAGCCTCACACAACGACCGTCACTTTACACGTGCTACACAAGCTTAAACCATGCAGGCTTGAGCAGCGGAGCCACAGAGGGTTTAGCGATGGAGCTTTACACAGCAACCACTACTTTGCACGTGCTACACAGGCTCAAGAAATGCAGGTTTGTGCAATGGATGTTTAACGATGTTTGAAATAGCTCCGCCAAACAACATGGACGAACGAATCACAACACAAAGCACGACGCGTTTCGAACTCTTAGGTCTTCTTTGGGCAAAATGAACAACTCTCAGGGCAACGAAAATGACGAACGAGCAATCGTTTATCTTGTCAAATTCGACGCAAGATGGGCGTTGAGCAATGGAGACATGCAGGTTTAACAATGAAGCCTTACACACAACGACCAGTTTGCACATTCGGCATAGGCTTAAGAAATGCAGGCTTTAGCAACGCAGCCACACAGGGTTTAGCAATGGAGCCACCACTTTGCACGTGCACGTGCTACTCAGGCTCAAGAAAAGCAGACTTGAGCAATGGAGCCACACAAGGTTTAGCAATGGAGCCACCACTTTGCACGTGCACGTGCTACTCAGGCTCACGAAACGTAGGCTTGAGCAGTGGAGCCATGTTACCGCACAAAATGTCTACCACTGCACAAAATGTCACAATTGTGACATTTTGTGCCGGTTGTGACAATTTGTGCACCAATGCCCCATTTTCGAATTCACTCTTGCACAAAATGTCACAACCTCTGTCAGTCTTGTTAGTCCGCCGCTTTCAAGAAAGCGAGCAGACTATTAAGTTTGTTCGTGTCCGTTTTTGTTTCGGTTTGTGTGTGTATGTGTGTGTGTGTGTGTGTGTGTGTGTGTGTGTGTGTGTGTGTGTTTGTGTGTCCCACGTCGGCCAAAATGGACATTTTTGACAATGTCTCTTCAACCACTTAAGACAGCCTCCTCAAATGTGTTTGTTGATTAGGTAAGGTATGCTGATACTGCTCGCAAAAAATCAAGGTCAAAAATCAAGGTCAAGGTCACGCTGATCGTTGAACACCCATTTCCTTTTTCCTGCAATATTTTCCACATCTTTCAAGCTAGATTTTCCAAACTTGCAACACAGGTGCATAGCCTTGGGTACAACAAAGGAGATAAGCATGCGAATCAAGACAAATCGTGTTGTTTCTTTGAGCCTCATCAGCCAACATGGGCCATCTCATCTGGGCTGTCACCTCGTGAACATGTGCAGTGAGTACAGACTAAAAGTATATATTTAATATAAAATTGAAAATTATAAATTGTAAACCAAATTGAAAAACGCAAAAAAAAAACCCTCCGTGGACATCATAGAGTATATTCACCCATCCATCCACCCACCCACACACCCACACCCACCCACACCCACACAGATAAAGAGAGAGAGTGGTGACAATTTGTGCAGCATGATTTCAAAAAAGGCATACAGGTGCACACATTGTCACAATTGTGACATTTTGTGCAAATTTGTGCAAATTGTGACAATTTGTGCAGTGAATAACTGCATAAAATGTCATTGTGACATTTTGTGTGGTGGTGGCATTTTGTGCGGTAACAGAGCCACACAGGGTTTAGCCGTGGAGCCTCACACAGCAATCACCACTTTGCACGTGCTACTCAGGCTCAAGAAATGCAGGCTTGAGCAATGGAGGCACATAGGGTTTAGGAGGGAGATATGAGAGAGCCGCGCATGCGTGAGACCGCCATACTTCAGTGTGAGAAATACACCATTTATATAAAAATGATCTAAAATCTTTTGTTAACAATAATATTACATGCATCTCAGTCTTGAAGTCCACTTAATTTACCAATACTATAGTTAATAACTGTAATGTTTTTCACTTCAATCATTTTTATATACAAGCAAAAAGCAGCCTATTTTGATTTGATAAAATAACACTTCTAAACTGGGTTGGGAGGGTGGGCACATCTCCCTCCATATCAGTAAACGTCCTCTATGGAATCCAGCACGACCTTTAACTTACCAAGGTAAGTCTCGCTTACGCTTTTAATTCCCTTTCGTATGGTTTACGGATATTCCGGAATATATGAGACTTCAGAGTAGGCTGGTTTTTTTGGTTTTTTTTTTGCTATCAGAATACACATGAAATATTCAATGTACAGTTTTGAACACATTCATGAAAAATTCACTTCATTTGGCACATGGCATTTTGCTGGTTCCTTGAGTTTTGGAATTTCATTCAAAATTTCCATTCAGGTAACCTTTGTCAATTTTAAAAGATAAATATAACAACAAATACACTGAGTATTCTTCACATGTTCACATTTGTACCAGACAAACTTTTCAGTGGACTAGAAAAGACACATTTATACCAGACAGAAATGCTGAAAAATGAAAATGTTCAAAGTCTGGTCTGTACATTATGAGTATTACTTCATAATATAGCATGGTAAAGCACCATCTTTCATCCTCAGTCTATATGCACATCGCATGAAAGTCTATTTTCACTTCATTCCTTGTTATAGAAATATCTTTCAAGTTGTTTATGGCAACAGAGTCCACCTATTTTGTTTCACCTTGGACAGGACGGAAAAAAAAACTTTCTAAAGGTAGACTCATTTGACCATCCAGCTTTCTTCAAAATGTCATCCAATGAAACACCACATTTTGCCATACACTGTTACGCCATAAGCGATTTATATTAGAGCTTATTTGACGTGATGAAAATGTCTGACGGTGCAGGATTTTTTTTATTTTACTCACTCAGACCTTAGAAAGAAAACATAGCATGGCGGCCGGAAGCATTTGCGATATGGTGGTCTTACGCATGCGCGGATCTCTCATATCTTCCGGAATATCCGTAAACCATACGAAATGGAATTTGAAATTGTCGGTGTCAGTAAGAATTACTCTCATTTTATTTTCCACTGTTTTCGTGATAAACTTTGGAACTCTACAAAGCTGTAAGACAAATATTAAAACATCCATCGGTATAACGTGCTTGCTTTCATAATGTTATAATGTCGCATTGAATCACTTTGCAAAGTTCACACACACACACACACACACACACACACACACACACACACAACACACACACACACGCACACATACACACACACGCGCGCATGCGCGCGCGCACGCACGCACGCACGCACGCACGCACACGCACACACACACACACACACACACACACACACACATAATTTACTGCAGTCATTTTCGGTACTGGCCAGCCGAAGCTTCTACTTCCCCACTCCAGAGTAAGTATCTATTCAGATTTTCAGTGGGTTACTTTTTTCACTACTATGCAGGATTAACGTAGCAACCCAAGCAATGAAGATTTGGAGAGCTTCACCCTAACGGTGTTACCACACATAGCTTCAGTCTGTTCGGTGACCTACTGAAATGGTTCCCCATAGACATTGCCTCACATCTGACAACATGATTTATGTTAAATTCAAATCAAAGTGACTGAGGGCGGAAAATGAAGCAACATTTAGAAAGAAAAGGGGATAGTTACCGCCACAGACGCAGACAAACAAATTGACAGTGTGTTTTGTCTGCGTCTGTGACGGTAGCTAACTCCTTTTCTTTCTAAATTATGATTTATGTTGTTGGTTTCGAAGTGAGACGACTGCAGGCGGAAACTGAAACAAACTTCAAAGATTTAATGTTCGGCCGAACGACAAATTCTAAGACAAAACTCGACGCGTTTCGACCTCTTTGGTCTTCGGGCAAGATAAGCATTTGGGCGCAAAATGGATGTGGAATCTCACAATCCACATCCATTGTGTGCCCAAATTTGAGGAGATAAGCGACTGTTCGTTCTTTGTCTCCATTATCTTCAATGGTTTTTTTTTTTTTTTCTGTCCCAACCTCTGCGCCACCTCAGAGGCAGTGCACCCACGCCGCTCATTCCAACAGCCCATCCACAGCCACAGCCCGGTCGGCCCCGCCGCAACCCCGCACCGGCAATCCACAGGGAGCAGTCAATGTCAAGTCGTCAAGAGGCAACCCACCGGAGGAGACACTGCACTGCTGCCGAGTCACTTCGGTGGTGTTCAGTGGCGCCTGTTCTGATCTAACATGTGCAGGACACCACCTACTAAGCCCCCTATTGACGACAATAATTGCTTAGTCGCGGAGCCGGCGTGAGTGAGCTCTCCCTCCGGAGGGCGCCACCACGTCCGTCCAACGACAGCCCCCATGGACTCGCCGATACCGGTGATCCCGACGGAACCAAACCAAGGCCACAGACGTGGAGAGGACATCGGAATTGAGGTCACCATGAGAGCAGGGCATGAAGGGCCACAGAATGTGAGACATTTTTTTTATGCTGATCGATGAGAATGAGGATGATTAAGATGATGCTACGGATTTCCATTTCGGTCTGAGACTACATGACGAGGCTGTACTCTACGCTTCCTTTCATAATATATCCCGGCGTCAACCAGGCCCGAGAGATACAGGCTCCTGCAGTGTTGGTCAGGAATTTGAGCAATACTCTCAGAAACGCATCCATTAAGTGGATGAAACTCGACTGCGTGGTCCCAGTCTTCCCAACTGAGTCCGCAGCAAACTCAACTCTGGGTAGGAGCCGGTCGGGGCAGAAAAACAAAACATGACTCTGATGGGATTCGAACCCACGACCTCCCAGCCGGGAGTCCGCGACGCTAACCACTTCGCCACGGCGGCTGGTCATTGTCTTCAATGTTGTTTATCTTGCCTGAAGAAGACCAAAGAGGTCAAAACGCGTCGTGTTTTGTCGTGTAATTCGTTTAGCGTCTGCTGTTTTATAAAAGCAGCCGATGATTTAAAACGAAAGTCGTATCACTGAAATAAACCGGAAGAAAAGGATGTTCACAAAATTTTTGAAATACAAGCAATGGAAACAAATCTAAGAGAAAAAGACACTTTTCGAAAAAAAAGAAAAGAAAGAGAAAAAAAAATCATATGTTGTATGTAAAGAAAAAACTTGAAACAAAACTAAGATAAAAGAAGAACGCCCTGATTTGAAAATAAACACAACGAAACAAACAAACAAAAAAAAAAACAAACAAAAAAAACCAAAACAAACCAAAAAAAACCACACCACATGTTGTATGTAAAGAAAAACTGACTATTTGGGCAGATCCAAAGCCCCTGTAACGTAACACTGACAACCCAGTTACCAGTTCTACCTGTACTGTCAATCACAGTAGACTGTTCATCACCTGTCTTCCCAACGCAGTGGCAGATATCAAGCTGTTCTCTCCTTTTCTTTTCACCATATACCGTGGCAATCAGCTTTCGACCGCCAGTGTGTTGCAACGCTTTCTGTCGCAAGATCGCAGATAAGACGAAGTGCGAGAGTCCGCGAAATAACACAAAAGTACTTCACGCAACGTATCATTAGTGACGACAACACGGGCAGCTGTTGCTTCATAACGATTCCAGCGTTTTACAGACCTTTAACAGACTGCTGTGGATACATATGGGTCCATGTTGTGGTGATGCGTGCGCGTGCACAGTCACACGCACACACACGCACACACGCATGCACGCACGCACGCACGCTCGCACGCTCGCACGCACGCACCGCACACACACACACACACACACACACCACACACACACACACACACACACACCACGCACGCACACACGCATGGACGCACGAACACACGCACGCGCACTCGCTATCTACTATCCATCTATCGATCAATCCATCTCTCTCTCTCTCTCTCTCTCTCTCTCTCTCTCTCTCTCTCTCTCTCTCTCTCTCTACATTTAGGACAGTGAACACGAAGAACAAGAAGCCACTTATTTTTCTCGTGTGGGCACGCCGGTAAAATGGCCGCTGGACGGAAACGAAGCCACCCGGGAGGGAATTATGGGAGAAGCAATAAGAGAGAGAGAGAGAGAGAGAGAGAGAGAGAGAGGGGGGGGGGGTAATGGGGTTTGTAGCTTGTTTTGTAGAATAGTATGATATATTTGTGATGGTAGTGATTATGGTGAATTGATAACAGTGCATAGTGGGGCAAAAATAAATAAATAAATAAATGAATAAGAAAATAAATAAAATAATTACA
>CM065733.1:650689-655689 GCA_033310375.1 Conus canariensis
GAATGCCTCAAAATTCGAGAAGTTAAGGTATGGAGGTGCTCGAGGAAGAACTGAAAGCGAGTCATGGCGAACTCAGCTAGGCAGAATCAGCAAAGAGGGGAAAAGCAAAAAAGAAGACCCGAGCTGCTACCTCAGAGACCGCAGTTCGCCAAGAAACTATTCAAGCAAGCAAAATGTGGGATACAATCGGTCGACAAAGAATCTCTCGAAATGCATCTCAGGGAAATCCTGTTCCGGTCTTCCAGGTTGGCACCATTTGAAAATTAGGGTTTGGTTTAGGCAGCAGCGCCAGGGGAAAAAAGGCACCAACATCCGATGAGTTTAGTGCGTGATTAAGAACGTCAGAGCCAAACTATTGCATTAACCTAACGGAGTACGTGTTTTTAAACAGTAGTCATACGTCTAAGAAACGTTCCAATGTCCTTGAGCCGCTCCACAAACTAACACGATCGGCATATGCGCGTGGAGGATCTTGATAATAAGAAGCCAATGGATTATGGCTGAAGGTTTTCTGTTTAAGGCAAAGGTATAGAAATGCACCTACGCACGTGCGCGCGCACACATACACACACTCACACGCACACACACACACCCACCCACCCACCCACCCACACACCCACACACACACACACACACACACATAGAAGCTCGCGTGCACGAGCGCTCTCACGTGCGCGCGCGCACAAACACAGAGAGAGAGAGAGAGAGAGGAGAGAGAGAGAGAGAGAGAGGAGAAGAGAGAGAGAGAGAGAGAGGGAGGGAGAGAGAGAGAGAGTCACGCACAGAACACAGTAATTTACTTACCGACAGCAGTGAAAGAGAGGCGCCAGTATTTCTTCAAAGTCGGCATTGGGATCAGCAAAACTGGACAAACAGAACAGAAGACAACACGGTTAGAGTGTGGCAGGACACACCCATGATATGTGTAACCATTTAGTATGATTACATTCCTGTCAACTCTTCCCCCTCAATCACCACTACAACAGTTTCTTTCAGACTTCCTCATGAGCCAAGAGCTGGGAATTATCCGACTAAGGTCAGCTTCCTTGGAGGGACGCTATATGTGTGTCATGTCTTGTGTCATTCCTTGTCTTGCCTCTGTTGCAAACAGTCCGTAGTACGCCTTCATTTTGGTTTTCTTTGCTGTTTTTGTTTTCAAAAGCGTCGTGTCCCTTCTCCGTCAGTCGTTTAGCTGTCTTCTTAACTCGTATGTGGAAACGAGTCTATGTAGTCACGCTGTTTCTCATCTGTCTGTGTCTCGTTAGTGTGTGTGTGTGTGTGTGTGTGTGCGTGTGTGTGTGTGTGTGTGTGCGCGCGCGCGCGCGCGCGCGCGAGTGCGTGCGTGCGTGCGTGCGTGCGTGCGTGCGGCGCGTGTGTGTGTGAAAGCAAACAAACTGATTTTATTGAGTCATTGTAGTGAGAATTCACGACATCTCAGTCATAATAAGAAAATTGCCTCTCTTCTTACTGTCAGTAAAACATTTGATATATCTCATCACGCTGACAAATTATTGCCAGTTTCAAGGGTAGACCTTTAAGGATACTTTGTAGAAAACGAGTCATGACCAGGAAGGTGTGAGTACACTGCATGACAGACTAGACTATTGAAATTAACACTCAAGGTACTCACACACCTGTATACAGTACCGAGGGGGTTCACATGCTGTTTAATTTCCCTAGAACTTCAAACTGAATGAAGTAAGTTCGTTGATTTATGGAGTGAGGAACACCCCACCGATACATGGAAGCTTTTCTTCCACAAATGACTATCTCTGCATAGGTAGCCTGCATTATAAACTGTTTTGTAAAACTCGGCGTTTCAAAAGCGAAAAGAGGTTATCCGTGGATTATGGTTCCGTAACCCACGAGGGCTTGAAGAAAATGTTCTGTGCGCTCATGTCTTTATCTCTCATCGACTCTAACCCTTCAATCTCCTTCCCTACTCCCTCTGAACTCATCACTCATCCTTCGCTTCACCCCTACCCCTCAAAAAAAAAAAGAAGAAAAAAAAAAAAGGAATACTAATAGCTTAAAGTTAAGCTTCAAAACTGAGTGACAGAGGGCGAAAAATGAAGCAAAATTTAGAAAGAGAGGGGGTTAGTTACCGCCAAGGGCACAGACAGAGTACAGGACTAGACACAATGCATTTCGACTTCTTGGGTCTTCTTCGGGCCAAAACAAATAACATTTAGGACAGTGAAAACGAAGAACGAGAAACCGCGCAAGTTAAGCAATAAACTGATACGCTACCTTCACAATATTAATTCATTTATTTGTTTTTCAAGTGAAAGAAGGGGGAGAGACAGAGAAAAGAAAGGAAAAGGAAAAAAAAAGAACTACTGATAGCTTAAAGCTAAAAATTAACTGATACGCCACCTTCACAATACTACTACATTAATTTGCTTTTGAAAAGATAGAAAGGGAAGAGACAAAGAGGGGAGGGGGAAGGGTTAGTGAAAAGGAAGGGGAAAGTGAAGAAAGAGGGGGTGGGGTTAAGGGAGGGAGCTGTCATAGTCAGAGAGCCACCGACGTGGGAAAGACCAGGAGACAAACAGGGCTGTGTCTCAGAACAAACAGAAAACAGAAAGACGAGGAGACAAACAGGGCTGTGTCTCAGAACAAACATAAAACAGAAAGACGAGGAGACAAACAGGGCTGTGTCTCAGAACAAACATAAAACAGAAAGACGAGGAGACAAACAGGGCTGTGTCTCAGAACAAACATAAAACAGAAAGACGAGGAGACAAACAGGCCTGTGTCTCAGAACAAACATAAAACAGAAAGACGAGGAGACAAACAGGCTGTGTCTCAGAACAAACATAAAACAGAAAGACGAGGAGACAAACAGGGCTGTGTCTCAGAACAAACAGAAAACAGAAAGACGAGGAGACAAACAGGGCTGTGTCTCAGAACAAACATAAAACAGAAAGACGAGGAGACAAACAGGGCTGTGTCTCAGAACAAACATAAAACAGAAAGACGAGGAGACAAACAGGCCCGTGTCTCAGAACAAACATAAAACAGAAAGACGAGGAGACAAACAGGGCTGTGTCTCAGAACAAACATAAAACAGAAAGACGAGGAGACAAACAGGCTGTGTCTCAGAACAAACATAAAACAGAAAGACGAGGAGACAAACAGGCCTGTGTCTCAGAACAAACAGAAAACAGAAAGACGAGGAGACAAACAGGGCTGTGTCTCAGAACAAACAGAAAACAGAAAGACGAGGAGACAAACAGGGCTGTGTCTCAGAACAAACATAAAACAGAAAGACGAGGAGACAAACAGGCCTGTGTCTCAGAACAAACAAAAACAGAAAGACGAGGAGACAAACAGGCTGTGTCTCAGAACAAACAGTAAAACAGAAAGACGAGGAGACAAACAGGGCTGTGTCTCAGAACAAACAGAAAACAGAAAGACGAGGAGACAAACAGGCCTGTGTCTCAGAACAAACAGAAAACAGAAAGACGAGGAGACAAACAGGGCTGTGTCTCAGAACAAACAGAAAACAGAAAGACGAGGAGACAAACAGGGCTGTGTCTCAGAACAAACATAAAACAGAAAGACGAGGAGACAAACAGGGCTGTGTCTCAGAACAAACATAAAACAGAAAGACGAGGAGACAAACAGGGCTGTGTCTCAGAACAAACATAAAACAGAAAGACGAGGAGACAAACAGGCCTGTGTCTCAGAACAAACATAAAACAGAAAGACGAGGAGACAAACAGGGCTGTGTCTCAGAACAAACAGAAAACAGAAAGACGAGGAGACAAACAGGGCTGTGTCTCAGAACAAACATAAAACAGAAAGACGAGGAGACAAACAGGGCTGTGTCTCAGAAAAAACAGAAAACAGAAAGACGAGGAGACAAACAGGGCTGTGTCTCAGAACAAACATAAAACAGAAAGACGAGGAGACAAACAGGCCTGTGTCTCAGAACAAACAGAAAACAGAAAGCACTGATCGACAGGGGTCACAGACCTCGTCGTCCAGAAAGTCAGAGATACACTAGGTTCGAGTAATGCCACTCGCACGCCCACCCTCACTCGTCCATTCGTGTACCTTTTGGCGTTGTCAATGACAGGCATGAAGTCCGTGTATCCCCCCGTCCCCACGTCCAGTTTGCGATCCGAGCTCTGTATCAGGTACTGCAGCACAGCGGCGTCCACCATGCTGAGGAACAGAGCTGGTTTGTTCCGGAGAGGCCCCAGTTCTGGGCCACTCTGCAGACATCTTCTGTCGAGTTTACTCTGTAATGCATTGGCACCAAATTAACCTACAAGAAGGATGGATGCCAGACCATTACACTTATATGTTTATGTTTATGGGTGAGGGAAGTGGGAGAGATACTGGAACGTACGATTTTTTACGCGTGTAGGGAAACATGACGGCATGATGGCTCGCGCAGTGGAATACGGCACTGTGTCTGGCCCCTTCCCCGTGTCCAATGGTGTGATGCAAGGATGTGTCCTGGCACCAACCCTGTTCAGCCTCATGTTCGCCACAATGCTGCTCTCTGCTCTCTCTTCAGTACCAACGCGGGAATCACTGTCCGCTACAGATGTGATGGCCGCTTCTTCGACTTAAGGCGCCTGAAGGCCAGAACAAAAGTTCTTGAGGCCCTTGTGAGAGACTTCCTGTTTGCCGATGACTGCGCACTCGCAGCACTCAACGAACCAGACCTGCAAGAGGGTTGCCAGTTGCCTGTCTGCAGCAGCAAAGGTCTTTGGCTTGAGATCAGCCTGCGGAAGACAGAAGTGATGCTCCAACCGGCACCTGGCCTCTCTCCTCCAGAACCAAAGATCGTGACCGAGGACACGACCCTGAACAATGTTGACAGCTTCACCTACTTGGGGAGCTGCTTGTCTTCATCGTGTGGCTTGGATAAAGAAGTGTCGAACAGACTGGCAAAAGCAGGAGTTTCCTTCAGCAGACTTGGAACAGAGTGTGGGGAGAGCGTGGCATCACTCTAAGCACCAAGTTGGCAGTCTACAGAGCAG
>CM065733.1:658189-663189 GCA_033310375.1 Conus canariensis
TTTTTTTTAAATTCATGCTGTGGTTTCATTCTGTCACGGACTTGAATTTTTTTTTAACTTACGGCGATTTGTTATGATGTAAATCCCTGTTCGTCAACAAAAAACGTTTCCTCTAATTTAGGTTTGTGAAAGGGTATTCCCCACATCAAGGGTTGTAACCCTGGTATTCCCCACATCAAGGGATATAACTCATAATTGCTCTTAGGAACAAGCTGTAGCGTGTTAAGCGCACTCTAAACACACACACACACACACACACACACACACACACACACACACACACACACATGTATAAGCTTGTCTTTTTTTAAACTCTTAGTTGCTGTTTGGAACAACCTGTAACGCGGTAAGCGCACTCTAGGGAACATGTTTGTGCTTGTTTACTTCATTCTCTTGCGCGTCGTAAGGAATGACACGGATGGGGAAACAATTAACCAGGAAACTTCTGTCACTTTCCTTTCTGGGGATAAAAAAACAACAACAAACAAAACAACAACAACAACAACAACAAAACCGAACCGGTCCATCTAGCAATGCCCACAGGGGCAGCTTTTAGAACGGAACTTTTAGTCAGTGACCACCGTGCTCATTTCCAGAGTTCTTTCATCTAAACAATAATTGTTTCGTTAGTGCTACTGTTGTCTTTCTTCAAGGTATGCGAGGGTCACATCTTGTTATTAATTGATTACATGCACCATTACGTCCCTTTTCTGCAGAGTTTTCTATCCTGTTTTTATTTTTCATTTATTTCCCTGCACTGCAGTTGAGCTGAACGTTGTAGGAAGCTAAGGGGTTTTACTTTCAACTGTTGTTCATGAAAGGAAACCTGCAGTTGAGCTGAACGTTGTAGAAAGCTAAGGGGTTTTACTTTCAACTGTTGTTCATGAAAGGAAACCTGCAGTTGAGCTGAACGTTGTAGAAAGCTAAGGGGTTTTACTTTCAACTGTTGTTCATGAAAGGAAATCTGCAGTTGAGCTGAACGTTGTAGGAAGCTAAGGGGTTTTACTTTCAACTGTTGTTCATGAAAGGAAACCTGCAGTTGAGCTGAACGTTGTAGGAATCTAAGGGGTTTTACTTTCAACTGTTGTTCATGAAAGGAAATCTGCAGTTGAGCTGAACGTTGTAGAAAGCTAAGGGGTTTTATTTTCAACTGTTGTTCATGAAAATAAATCTTTTTTTTTTTTTTTTTAATGAGGCAAGGAATAGTAAACAGTAAGTAACGAACAAGTAGGGTAACTCTCTCTCTCTCTCCCTCTCCCTTGTTAAAATGAATTACTCGCCCATAACTCCAAACGAAAGCTGCTTGCAAAACCAACTCGTCTAGCAGAAATAACAACACAGAACACGCAGAACAAGCAAAGAGACATCCCCTTTGTTGGCATTGTTGATAATCGATCTGGTGTCGTAAGCAGCGTTCGTTCGGACTTATGAGCGTGTAGATTAATGTGTGTTGGCGTTTCTGCTAAGCGATTTGATGTCGTAAGCAGCGTTCGTTTGGAGTTATGGGCATGTAAATAAATTTCAACATTAGAGAGAAAGTTACATTGTGGTTCGTTATTTGTTGTTCTTTATGAGTTAGCCAGGGAACCCCATCGAGTGGTATGTTTTGTTGAAGGACGAAGACACAACTTGCCGATAGATGAGGTGGTAGATGTGGAACTTGATGGCGGGACACATCCTGCCCCAGGGGTGGCGGTACCCCTGGAAGGTGACGTGCTCTGGCAGCCACATCACCAGGCCCCCCTCCACCCGCCCGTCTGATGTACACAGCTCCCTGAGACACGGCCTGCCACCTGCAACCCCCTGTTAGACATGAGAGAGAGAGGAGAGAGAGAGAGAGAGAGAAGAGAGAGAGAGAGAGAGAGAGAAGAACAGACAGACAGACAGACAGACAGACAGACGGATAGACAGACAGGCAGTCAGACACACAGACATATAATATTGCTTATGGCCCAGCCGACCGCAAAGGGCCATATCAGGGCTGCCATCCTGTTAAAGTCAACTCTCAAATCAGATTTAAAAAAAAATACACACTCTACTCACAAGAACACATCTTCTAAAAGCACACTGGAATTTCGTTTAAATCCCTTTCTTCCGTAAAATCCTAAATTAGAAAATGATCTCTTTCAAAAATAAAAAAAATCACGGAGTCTGCTGTAAAATGTTCATGCTGACATCATGTCAATTCCAACCCTACTCCAATACATGATTAACAGTTTTGTTCAAGACATTAAAAAACATTTTTTTTACAGCACATAACTTTGATAATTAGAGTTTACAATCATTGTTTCAAAGGTTTGTTCGGTGAACTTGCTTTTCGCCGGCTGCAGTGCTAACGGGGGGGGGGGGGGGGGGGGGGGGGGAAGCAATGAAAAGAATGTTCACAATGCAGCTAGCAGTACAAATGCAGTTATATGCCTGAACTTTTTTTTTTTTTTCTTTTTTTTTTTTTTTTGCTGTCCCAAGCTCTACGCCACCTCAGAGGCAGTGCACCCACGCCGCTCATTCCAACACCCCGTCCACAGCCACAGCCTGGTCGGCCCCGCCGCAACCCCGGCACCGGCAATCCACAGGGAGCAGTCAACATCAAGTCGTCAAGAGGCAACCCACCGGAGGGGACACTGCACTGCTGCCGAGTCACTTCGGTGGTGTTCAGTGGCGCCTGTTCTGATCTAACATACGCAGGACACCACCTACTAAGCCCCCTACTGACGACAATAATTGCTTAGTCGCGGAGCCGGCGTGAGTGAGCTCTCCCTCCGGAGGGCGCCACCACGTCCGTCCAACGACAGCCCCATGAACTCGCCGATACCGGTGACCCCGACGGAACCAAACCAAGGCCACAGACGTGGAGAGGACATCGAAACTGAGGTCACCATGAGAGCAGGGCATGAAGGGCCACAGAATTTGATACTTTTTTTATGCTGATCGATGAGAATGAGGATGATTAAGATGATGCTACGGATTTCCATTTCGGTCTGAGACTACATGACAGGGCTGTACTCTACGCTTCCTTTCATGATATATCCCGGCGTCAACCAGGCCCGAGAGATACAGGCACCTGCAGTGTTGGTCAGGAAATTTGAGCAACACTCTCAGAAACGCATCCATTAAGTGGATGAAACTCGACTGCGTGGTCCCAGTCTTCCCAACTGAGTCCGCAGCAACTCAACTCTGGGTAGGAGCCGGTCGGGGCAGAAAAACCCACATGACTTCTGATGGGATTCGAACCCACGACCTCCCAGCCCGGAGTCCGCGACGCTAACCACTTCGCCACGGCGGCTGGTTGCCTGAACTGTTTTGTTGTTGCCGTTGTATTTAAATTAAAAAAAAAAAAAAAGAGAACAGTATAGGAAGATTAAGGTTGCTTATAATCTAGAGACAGGGCTGAGTTATTGATTTTTTTTTTTATCTGTTGCACTGCGATGACATGTGCTGTTTACGTTCATTTTGCTTCAAATTATAAGCACCTGTCTTTTTTGTCTGAAATATTGTGTTGATACAATGGTTGAATGCTAACCAAATTATAGACGTTTCTTAGAAAGTCGTCAGCATTACTGTATTGATAATTCCACCATTCCCTACACTCTCCGAGTAGAATGGAGTTCCCTTCTTTCGTCTTGGCCTCTGTAAGGACGCCATTGTCTTCGTCTTCCGCTTTCAGACTTCAGCACTCAGTCAGTATCATTACCGTGACGTCATTCATTCTGACTGTGCCTAACATTGTCACGCCAACACTCGTCAGATCACACATCATCTGCCCGCAGGAAGCTGTCACTACCAGCTGTGATCTGCGGGAGGCCATGCCCCCTCACGACCCCTTGTTAGAAGCGGTCACGTCTCTGGTGTTCGGTGTTGCCTCTACCAACCTGTGCCTACGGTCTAACGAAAACAGATTCCCCACTCACCTAGCTGTTTTGCATTGTGCATGAAATAAGCGTTACTTTCCACTCTGTTTTGTGTTGTTGTTTTTTGTTGTTGGTATTTTGACATGAGGATCTGCATTCCATTGTAAGCACCAGGGACAGAAGTAACAAACAAGATAAAATAGTAATAGTAGTAAAAACAAGCAAACAAACAAATGGTCACCCCTCTCCCTGAAAACAAAAAAAATAGTGATGTCTAAAATATATCTGTCCAGAGAGACTGAAACGGAAAAGTGAGACTACATGCCAATCAGCGCATGATTGGTATAGCCAGAGAGTCTGGCACAGGATAAACCAGCGACAGAAGTCTCCGCCTGTTTTCCACCTCCCCAAGACTAGCACCGCCTGACACTGCTTCCGCCCAGAAGCTGTCAAGAACAACACGGTACGCATCAACACAGTCCCAGTCACAACTCTAGTAGCTTCATGATGCTCACACCACTGTCACAACTCTGTCAGCTTCATGATGCTCACACCACAGTCACAACTCTAGTAGCTTCATGATGCTCACACCACAGTCACAACTCTAGTAGCTTCATGATGCTCACACCACTGTCACAACTCTAGTAGCTTCATGATGCTCACACCACAGTCACAACTCTGTTAGCTTCATGATGCTCACACCACAGTCACAACTCTGTTAGCTTCATGATGCATATGTACAATCACGTCAGCAATCTCTCTTCCAATGCCAGTGATCTGTAAATAGCTGTAATGTTCTGGAGTAGCCAACAATAATAAAAAAAAAAGAGTCGACCGGAGACCTTGAATGATATCCTGAACATCAGTATTGACAGAAGATCCCAAGAAGAACAGGCACTCTGTATTGAATGACATACACGACGTCTGTGGTGAGAGAGGAGAGCTGAAGACTATCAAGCATCTGACCCATTGACACCCTGAATGTCAGTATTAAGAGAAGAGACCTGAAGAAGACAAGAAAGTCTGAATTATAAGGCATCCAAGACCCCTGTGTTGAGAGACGAGACCTGAAGAAGACAAGAAAGTCTGAATTAAATGGCATCCAAGACATCTGTGTTGAGAGACGAGACCTGAAGAAGACAAGAAAGCCTG
>CM065733.1:675689-683189 GCA_033310375.1 Conus canariensis
CATGTAACCCGTTTCGTTGCGCAGCTCGTAATGTGGCCGCGACCTCTCTCTCTCTCTCTCTCTTCTCTCTTCTCACACACACACAACACACACACACACACACACACACACACACACACACACACACACACAAAGAGATAAACAGGAAGTCTAAACGAAAGAGCGAAAAAGCGACTATCAAGAGAACGATGATAACTAATTAAAATGAAAGATTGGAAAAAGTGGGTGATGACAGAGAGAGGCTGAAGCGGCAGTGGACGAGTAGTCAGAGGAAATGGTGGGTAAAGAGAGTGAGTGAGAGACAGTGGGACGAGAAAGGTGCGATGAAGAAAGGGTGAATTATCAGAGAGGAGGAGAGAAGTGAGAGAGAGGTGAGAGAGAGAGAGGAAGACAGAGACAGAGAGACAGACAGAGAAGAGAGAGACAGAGAAGAGAGACAGAAGAGAGAGAGAGAGAGAGAGAGAGAGAGAGAGTTCTATCTATCACATTGAGGAAGGAACTTAAAGCCACTACGTTCACCACGCGCCATGAGTGCTCAATACCTTCATGATGTGCTCACGAGTAAAAACTTTTGAAAAAAAAAACAAAAAAAAACTTTTGTCTCCAGTGGCCAAAAAAAAGGAAAAAAAAAAGAAAGTTCAAAGATACTCTTCAACTGACCACACAGACAGGCCTAATGCAGTATTTTCCCCGGGGGCTTAAAATGATCCAGGAGGTATACATATCTTTCAGTGAGGATATGCACATCACTGTGGTCTCTTTCTCTCTTTTTTTTTTTCAGGTTAGACGCGACTGGTCGGTCTCTAATCTGTCTACAGCAGAACGCAGAAAGTATTGTGAGTCATTTGCCTGTGATCAATTCAGGCAGAAATGTAGCCGTAACTGCTGTCAACATGTTTTGTGTGAAAGTTTTGGATGGGCCTGGCGTTTAATGCCGTGGTAATCTAAGTGTGACCAGCTGCAAAGAAGGACGCATCGATCTGAAACTCACACGCGCACACGTGGGCACGCCCACCCCCCCCCCCCCCACCCCCACCCCCACCACACCTCCTCACTCTTCTCTCTCTTCTCACTCACACACCAGACACACACACACACACACAGACACACACACACACTCTCTCTCTCTCTCTCTTTCACACACAACACACACACACACACACACACACACACACAACACACACACACACGCTCTCTCTACTCTCTCCCTCTCTTCTCTCTCTGCATATATGAAGAGAGGCAACGAGCTGATGGATATCACCACCCCCACCCCCACTTCAATTAAACCCTCGCGCAGTGTCTGAGGATTTGCCCAAGATAGACCACACGGACATAGGTGCACTCTCTGCGTTGTGTCAGTTTCTGTGTCCCTAATGTTTACGGCCTTTAAACGTATCATACAGGTTGTCATCGCATGGGGACAGCACTTGCGTCAACAAATAGTTCCCTTCCTCCCGTTGTATGACAAGTCTTGTTTTTTAAAGTCATTTAACCATTTTCTAGTATTCCAAAACGAAAGGTACTTTCATACGTCCTCAGTGGATAGCCAGGCTCGGGCGGCAAAGAGGGAGGGAAGTGAGGGGGGGGAGGGGGGGAGGGGGGGGGAGGGGAGAAACTCATCCACGCTCACTCCGTGACTACGAATCATTGTCGTCAATGAAAAATGATGCCCCACAGGTTGCGGGTGGACCCAGAAAGTACTGTCCCACACTGCCGAACAAAGCAGCTGGAGCAATCCTGCACCACTTTTGGAAGCTGCGCTGTTTTTCACACTAGGGTTGCAGGCACAAGCATTCCTTTAACATGTAAAGGGGCATAATTGCTCCTGACAAATTCCATTGTGTAGCGGCACCGTAGTTGTCACGACAGAACCTCTATGGGAGCGTTCCATGCGTGTACCAGCCTTTTTAATCATACTGCGAGAGCCCGCCGCCGGCAATTTTTTCAACTGCCTGTGTGCATCTTCACGTCGCTGCTATTCCGCGACAGTCAATGTCAGTACAACTTCAGACACGGTCAAGCTTTCGCCATGACGCTTACGCGCTTCTTGAAGAGAAGAAGATGCTAGTTCTTGTGTATTTTGGATCAGGAACACCTGAAAACTACCAAGTGAGCCAGCGGAGTGCATTGTTCTCCTCTGGTGACCTGCCCGGTGGCGTCCTGATATAAGTTGCTTATCATGGACTGCTGGTATTAAGCTTTGACAGAACTTCCTTGAAAGCGTTTTAGGAGGCGAGAGAGTGGTATGGCTTAGATGGTACACAAGACATGACATCAAGGAAAAAAGATGTTGTATTCTCCCTTTCCAAGAAATATCGGTTGCAACAACATGTAGAACTATTCGTTTAAAAAAAAGAAAAAAAAGGGGAAAAAAGTGCATGTGGATTCAAGAGCTTTCATTTACGCACGAGCTCTAAGCAAACGTCAGCAAACGCAGAGAAAACAAAAGTCGACTAACGTCCGCGAATGTCAACCTGACAAAGATGCCTTAACAGTAAAAGTCATGGCAAAGACTGGCAGCAGGCCACGTCAAACTATCACCAACCAGTCGGATGTGAAATGACTATTGATCGTCATCAGTGACGGACGGAAATGTTGACATCAATCCCTGGCGAACATCAAGGGGGAGGTAGAAGGGAAGACGAAGGGTGGGGGTGGGGGTGGGGTTGGATGGGGGTGACACTTGAAAAAATGTACTTTATGTGTTCGTTTCAATCTCCAACGTGTCGTCATATAGTGATTGAAGGCTTCATGCCTGTGTGCAGGTTTTTTTTTTTTTTTTCAGTGTACATCTAAAGTATTCTGCTCTCAATGTGTAAGTGCGTGGTATGTGCATAATGCCAGTGCATACATATGTGCGTGTGTGTGTGTGTGTGTGTGTGTGTGTGCGTGTGTGTGTGTGTGTGTGTGTGTGTGTGTGTGTGTAGTGCATACATATGTGCGTGTGTGTGTGTGTGTGTGTGTGTGTGTGTGTGTGTGTGTGTGTGTGTGTGTGTGTGGTGTGCGTGCGTACGAATTAGTGCACAGTATATTCATTATCCGGTATTGCACACTTCCTTTGAAAAAAAAAAAAAAACCGGACGTTTTGGTTTTTACCTGACACTTGCATGATCGTTGTCTGATGGAGTACTCAAGCAAATACTGCTGTCCGTGTTATCATGATGATGTTGAATGCTCCCTATGTATTGCTGTGATAGCGCTGCCACAGAACACTGCTGGGTGTGGCTGTATTCAGGGTAAGCATATTGAGCGGAAAAGGAATGAGGCCACATGGAGGGCTTAGGACGGGATATGTGGGTGGGGATGCATGTCATATGAGACGGTAAAATAGATGAGGGAGGGGGGGGGGGGGGGGTTAAAATGAAAGTGGCTCCAAAACATAGCGCCCCAGCAAGTTTCGATGAACTGGAACATGAAGCAGAATAATTATGGCAAAGGCCAGAAAGATATGGGTCATCAACCAGCACGATGATTTTGAAGCAAAGATGACGTAATATACCAGGGAGGCAACTTCTGGTTCACCGGAAAATATGACAAGACGACAGCAATGAAGGAGAAAAACGATTTCGCTGGTCACAGAACTAACAGGAGTACCGGACAAAACCATACACTAGCGAGCTAAAACCTACCAGACTTTAGTACACTGCACCATGCTACTGGCCCCTACCAACAGCGTATGAGGACGTACCGATTCTTCTTCACAGGTGGAGGAAGCGATTCCGCACACTCAAGGGAGACGACTCACCAACGGGAGATAATCCTGCACGGATTGATCCGAAAGTTTTGACAGTTTTTTTTTCTTTTTTTCTGCAACTTCTTAATTAAATGTGTTTCGTAAATCTTTCTAACTTGCATTAAAGTGAAATTTCCCTTTGCTCTATTGATACGTGCAAAAATAATTATGATGACACCATATCTAGTGTAGTTGTATGCCACTATACATAGTGTAGTGGTACGATGTCATTACGTGTCATACAGTGAGCATCCCATAATTAAACTGCCCATATTTGCCATACACTGACCATTGACTTCTGCATTACAAATAAGCACTTCATAAGTGAAGCGCTCTTACTTGCAAAGAGTTCCCAATAACAGCTGAGCTGTTCTTTATTACCATACAAAATGTTTCCGATACATGAGCCGGTCATTCTTGACATAGAGTGAGCGTCCTATAACTAAACTGTGTTTTTACTTGCAACGCAGAGTATCCCAAAATGAAGCTGCTCTCCCTTGCGCCACAATATACAGTCTATATCGAAACTGGTCATACTCGTCATACAAACATTATGTTGAACAGGAGGTCTTTTCTGTCATGCAAGGTACACTTTGTCTATGGCAGAGCTTAAAGATGTTAATGAACAGGTTGAAGATTTCTTCTCTGTCATGCAAGGTACACTATATTTATGGCAGAGCTTAAAGGTGTTAACAAACAGGTTGAAGATTACTTCGAAGACGCATGGATTTTCTATTTTCTATTTGCTAACCCATCTTCTAAATCTGAATCTAGTGTTGGTCCACCCTCTCCTCGCCCCTCCACCAACCCCCACACCCAAACCTAGTCACGACTCTCTGTCTGTCTGTCTGTCTGTCTGTCTGTCTGTCTTCTTCTCTCCTCTCTCTCTCTCTCTCTCTCTCTCTCTCTCTCTCTCTCTCTCTCTCAAATATCTTACCACTTTCGGTAAAGGCCGCTGGTCTACCTCTAAACAAATATTCACATTATACCTGTGTTGTTTGTCCTTCGCGGACGAAGATGGCCACGACTTCAGCTATTATTATTACCACTAGGTGGTAGTGGTGTGTATACGAAGATGGCTGATCAGGCCGATCCTTGCATTGAATAGTCTGTCGCAGTGTGGAGGTGAGCCAGGCTGAAATGTGGTGCTTGTTCTGTTTTTTACGAAACTGACGTTTTTGCTCCTGTCTCTCAGATCCGTCCAAACCTAAAGGAGTTCCTCTTATCTACGTCTGGTGGTCGCAAAGAAGACACGGTTCTATGCCGGCTGCACACCGGCCATTCGTATTTTACTCATTCATACCTTTTAAAGAGTGAAGAAGCTCCGTGGTGCATTCCATGTCATGTGCCACTCACAATGAAACATGTTCTTTTAGAGTGTTGGGACTTGCATGATGCGAGACACAAACATTTTACAGCAGATTCCTTGAAAACATTGTTCAGAGATGTTCCGCCTGACGCGATCTTTGAGTTCTTGAAAGAGATTAACATTTTTCATCGGATCTGAGATTCTACAGTAGAAAGATTTTTAACAAAATTTCGATGGGTTTTTCGAAGACGTATTTTAAAGAATTGTGTGAATGAATGACTTGTGAGTTGATTTTAACGTGGTAACAGCCCTGATATGGCCCCTTGTGGTCGGCTGGGCTATAAGCAACATTACCTTACCTTACCTTCCTGTGCCTCCGCTGATAACCTGTGGCAGGGCGAGGGAAGGGGGGAAGGGAGGGAGGGAGCAGCTGTGTTGATGGGAAACTGTAGCAGAGCTGTGTGTTTTAATAGTCACTCCACAGTGGAGGGGGCTCCCTCGTCTGCTTGCTGTGTGGGGTTTTCTGTCGAGGTCTCTGACAGGACTGGGGTCTGGCAGACACTGTGAATTGGACGGTATGTTGTAGTTGGTTATGGTTGTCAATAATTATGTGGGCATGTTTTGTCAGTGTTGTTCACAGTTTTCCTTGCTTCTTGTTTGGTCAGTTTGGTGGCCTGTTCATACAAAAAAAGTAAGTGTGTGTGTGTGTGTGTGTGTGTGTGTGTGTGTGTGTGTGTGTGTGTGTGTGTGTGTGTGCGCGCGTGCGTACGTGCGCGCGCGTGTGTGTGTGCGTGCGTACGTGCGCGTGTGTGTGTGTTTGTGTGTGCGTGCGTACGTGTGTGTGTGTGTGTGTGTGTGTGTGTGTGTGTGTGTGTGTGTGTGTGTGTGTGTGTGTGACAGAAAGCAGGCAGGATGCAGTCAGCTGTGGGCAGGTGTCTCAGACTACGCCACTTTAGTCTGATCGTCCTCGTCACAACCGGCCTGTATTACGGCTTCCACAACACAAATGTGATGAAGTTATTTTTGATCTAAAATACAGTATGGATTCCGTTGTTGGTCTCCTCCTCCTCCTCCTCCCCCTCCTCCTCCTCCTCCTCCTCCTCCTCCTCCTCCTTCTTCTTCTTCTTCTTCTTCTTCTTCTTCTTCGCCCCCCGTTTTTTTCTCTTCTTCCTCTTCCTCCTCCTCCTCCTCTTCTTCTTGTTCTTCTTCTTCATGCTTCTCGTTTTTCTTCTTGCTCCTCCTCCCTCTCCTCCTCCTCCTCCCCCTCCCCCTCCTCCTCCTCCTCCTCCTCTTCCTTCTTCTTCTTCTTCTGCTGCAGCTGCTGCTGCTGCTGCTGCTGCTATTCCAAGTTTACTTCTACTAGTGTTCTCAATGTTTTGTTCGCTACCACTTTTTTCTGTCAATCCTCCCATTCTTTCTCTTTGTCGTTGATGTTGTACTGAAAACAGATATAAGCAATATAATAAATATATGAACGTCTACTTGGAGACTGACTTTTCACTCGATGCCAGTTCGGAAGTTACTATCTTAATTTGAAAAAAAAAAAAACCACTGTTGAAAACACTCTGATTAAGTGGGCATTTCTTAAAGTCAGAGGGTAACACAACCATCAAAACATCTCATATTTGTATCTGAGAAGCCATCTGGCAGAATTTGATGGAATTTGACAGTTAGACGCCCAGACTAGGTTCACGTGAAAATCTGAATTAGTGAATGTTTTTGACGGCACACCAAAGAGAGAGATCAGAATCAACTGCCCTCCTGTGGTAGTTACTTTTAGATCATGGAAGTAGTTTTGATTCGACGTGCATCAGCACGAGTGCAATTTTAACATGTCACAAGGAAAACAATCCGTGAACAAACATCAATCTTTGTAGACAGTTACCAGATAAAACGACTATGCCTAATTCTTTAAATCATTTCTCGTCTGTCACTGGTAAGAGTTGACGTAAACAAGTTTTATCATATTTTCACACAAACGGTTGCTTTCTGATGCTCGTGATAGAACCCTGCAGTAACAGCAAAGAGCGACACTTTTCCCCTCAAATTCAGCGCAGTGTCAGCGACTCACGTCAGAAATGCACGATGTCGAATACGACGCAGTGAGAGAGTTTTCAAGTGCAATCGTTGTAGTGGACCTACCGTAAAACCGCAGCTCATGAGAAAAGGGTGTAATCTGTATTCGCATGTAAAAGTGGCACAGTTCCAACAGAAGGCAAATTGTTCCTTTCATGGCTATTGTGACTGCTAGGTCATTATCATCATGGAAGCTGAGCTGAGAAGCCCTCTGTGAGGCAGCCACAACTGTCTCGCAGAACTCCACAAGAACAACAGGGCAGGTGGTGGTGTTCTCTGACGCTCTCTCCGTGCTCCAAGCCCTCAAGAACTCCCGCTGCAAAGAACAGAACCATCTTACTTCAGCCCTTGTTGCCGTGAGTGCCAGAGTGGAGAAAGTGGT
>CM065733.1:688189-728189 GCA_033310375.1 Conus canariensis
GTGTGTGTGTGTGTGTGTGTGTGTGTGTGTGTGTGTGTGTGTGTGTGTGTGAAAGCTCACACTGAAGTGTGAGTGCGTGCGTGTGTGTGTGTGTGTGTGTGTGTGTGTGTGTGTGTGTGTGTGTGTGAAAGCTCACACTGAAGTGTGAGTGCGTGCGTACGTGCATGTGTGTTCAAGACTGGGTTGTGCTGGGCATATGTTGTTCACAGGCATGGGCGAGACCACGTTCACAGTAAAAATTTCTGCGTGATGAAAGATTCGAACGTGGGAGACATCGTGGCCTTTCACCTGTCCAGGTACGTTTCATGAAGCTGCACGTGCTCACATCCACTCCGTATTCAAACTCCTTCACCAAAAAGTCTTTTCATTTTGGCTTTGTTTGTATATTTGTTTGTTTGTTCCACTCTAATACTGTACAATTTCATAGAAAGCAAAGGAGACTGGTACTGCTTCTGTTCCTGAAATGTATGCAGAGGGATGGGGGTGGAGGGAGGGGAGAGGGTCCGAACAAAGCTAAGATTTAAATCTGTTGCTTTGGAGTCCAGAAACTTGTCATCGGATCGATCAGAAGAAAATCGATACCCATTGCTACTGTTGTCACTCTCTTTATGTGAAGATTCTGTCATCAGTGCACGAGTTCTTGCTTGATGTGCTTGGGGTATCCCCACCATGAAGCTTTTGTTTTGTTTTCATTTAGACTCACATACAAGGATAGAGGAACCGATTGTCTAAGATTTACACTTTACATGCAAGAGAAAAGGTTCAACAATAAAGGAGTGCTCTGTTTTTTGTTTTGTTTTGTTTTGTTTCGTTTTTGTTTTTTTCTTGAGCGTCATCATCGCGGAAGGCGACTCTTATAATGATCAAAAACAGTACTAGCGGGCTGTGTGAGTATAACGATTGTTGTTCACGGCTTATCATGCCAAGGCTGTGACATGGAGACGTTTGTCTTGGCGTAGACATTGTAGACTGGCAGGTTGGGTCAAGAAGTCTGGGTTAGCGTCGGGTGGAGGGTCCCGGTGTAACGATCCATTTTAACTCCCCTCCACTTTTTAACTCCCCGGGAGTTAGAATTAGCACGTGCCAATTTTAACTCCCCGGGAGTTAAAATTAGCGCGTGCCAATTTTAACTCCCGGGAGTTAAAACAAACCACGCCAGAATGACTGCCCCCTGTTTTAGATAAACTCCCCCACCCCAAAACATTCAGATTTATGTGTTAGTCACGATATGAGAAATAAACATTTAATATACACCCCCCACCCTCCCCCACTCTCTGTCTGTCTGCCTGTCTGTCTGTCTGTCTGTCTCCCTCCCCCCCCCCCCCCAACTTCCTTTCAGTCTCTTGCTCACTCTCTCACTCTCCTTGCTTGTCTGTCTGCCTTTTTGCTTGTCTGTCTGTTTGTCTGTCTTAATCTCTCTCCCTCTCTCTTTGCTTGTCTCTCTGTCTGCCTGTCTATTGGTTTATCTATCTCAGTGTCTCTGTCTCTAGTGTCTCCCCCACTCCCCCTCTCTCTCTTTGTTTTTCTTTCTTTCTTTTACTCCCCCCCCTCTCTGTCTCTGCTTCTCTCTCTCTCTCTCTCTCTCTCTCTCTCTCTCTCTCTCTCTCTCTCTCTCTCTCTCTCTCTCTCTGCATGCTTCTAATCAGTTTTGTTTACTATTATTAGTGTTTATCAAAGACAGATTGGATTAATAGGCTTTTATGTTAGCCTAAGATCTTTATCCTTGTCAAGTAAAGTTTTCAAGTGTCATGTGTGTCAAGTGTCTCTGTGCAGTGTGTGTGTGTGTGTGGGGGGGGGGGGGGGGGCAGTCCTGGCATAAGGCCAAAATGACTCCCCCCCCCCCCCCCCCTTCTATTTTTTAACTCCCCGGGAGTCAATCTGGATCAACATTTCGTGATCGAAAGTAACTCCCGGGAGTTAGTTTAGGCACGTGCGTATTTTAACTCCGTAGAGTTAAAATACGCACGTGCCTAAACTCTCTCTCTGTGTGTGTGTGTGTGTGTGTGTGTGTGTGTGTGTGTGTGTGTGTGTGTGAACAGAATTCTAGGGTTTCGTAAAGCCCCACTGGCGGCGGGTCGGACTCTGGACCTGCACAAGGAGATCATACCGGTAGCCTCCCCTGATCTTCTGAAGCGGATCATAAAGACAGGTGAAGTCCTCTGCTCTTAGCAGTCAGGTTGGCCTTTGTCTCCTGCCCCACCTACTTTTTGATCAGTGTGCGTGCGTGCGTGCGTGTGTGTGTGTGTGTGTGTGTGTGTGTGTGTGTGTGTGTGTGTGTGTGTGTGTGTGTGTGTGCGTCCGTGCTAATGAACGTATTGATGAGATGACGTGAATGCATCATGTAAATGAATGATACTATACAACGGATGAGGTGAAGTGATGACAGGTTGTGAATGAATAATACTTCAATGTCTGTTAGACAGAGTGACAATGTTGTGGATAAATCATACCATAGTGCTGACGAGATCGGCTGAAAACATGTAGACGAGTATGTTTTGAGACGTGATGAAATATTGTTGACGACTACCATACCATACCATGCAAGAGTGCTAATAAAAATGGGGTGACCACGTGACGTAGACGAACAATACCATAGTGTTGACAAATGGGCCGAAAATTACGTTACTTTTGGTGAGATATGATGAATATTTGTGAACGAATGAAACAATCTCGTCGATGAAATGAGATGACCACATGTTATGAACGAAAAACTTTACAAAGTTGACGAAATAGGATGAGAACAATTTAAGTCGTACCATATGTTACTGAGACGGACGTGAAATCATGTTTCGAATGAATGATGTTATTATACTCTTGAAGAGATGGGGTGAAAACGTGTTGGGAACGAGTGAACGGCAGTGTTGACCACACGTGTTTTACAGGTAACAGGACCTGTTTGGCCAGGCAGGTATGCATTACAGGCGACCAGGTAGAGGGCGTGGCGATTCTGTGGCTGCCTGAAAACGTGACTTTGAGCAGCGTTCCCCATCCCTGGGGAAGAATGTGTCGTGCAGTGGAGGATGGGACTTTCCATTATTTCAAACCAGGGTATGATCGAGTCTGTAGACATGATCTGTCTATCATTCCAGTAATCTTGGTGCCTGTATTGTCGCCGATTAAAAGGACAAAGAAATGTAACGCAGCTTTAAATTGTTTTCAGGGAATTTCTGTTTCTTCCCTGCAATAGAATTACGTTATTCTGTCTCAGCTCACCAATTAGAATACGACTTTTGCCATTGGTGAGGGTTCTGCGTGTGCCATTTTCCCTCCTTAAATTTCACGATTAAAGCAACCACATGTTGTCTTCAAAAGATGGTATCTACACAAGACACTCGTGTAAATGGTGTGTGTGTGTGTGTGTGTGTGTGTGTGTGTGTGTGTGTGTGTGTGTGTGTGTGTGTGTGTGCGTGCGTGCGTGGGTACATTTGTCCACTGAAGCCACAAAAACTCTGGTTTGTTCCCAAGTTCTCTCAAGGCTGGACTACTGAAACAGTCTCTTGGCTGGCTCACCAAAGTACCTACTCAATAAACTGCAGAAGGTTCAGAATAGCGCTGCCAGGCTTGTTTGCAAAGCGTCTAAACGTAAACATGTCACTCCTCTGTTGCAGTCCCTCCACTGGCTTCCAATTCAGAGGCGAATTGACTACAAGCTGGCTTCTATCTGTTTCTCATCTGTTTCTGGTACTGGACCAAAATATCTTTCCGACATCCTCCACATCTACATCCCATCCCGTCATCTTCGTTCCTCTGCCGACAGTCACCTCTTGCGCATTCCTTCTGTCAGAACAAATCTTTTGGTCAACGTTCTCTCTCCTTCCAAGGACCAACTGTCTGGAATACACTTCCCATCAGTGTCAGACACCTACCTTCACCCTCTTCTTTCAAATCTGCGGTCAAAACTAACTTTCTTTCGTCAGTCGTAACCCCCCCCAACCCCCCCCCCCCCCCCCACCTTGAGTGGGTTTTTGCGTGCACGTGTGAGTGCCTGGTGGTTGTGTTGCTTGTACGTGCAGGCCGTGTTGATGTGAGTGCTTGCGTGCGTGCGTGCGGGTGTCTGAGAGCGTGGGTGTGTGGTCATGCGTGAGCACGTGTACGCGTGCGGTCCTGCGCGGGCGCGCGCGCGCGCGCGCGCGCGTGTGTGTGTGTGTGTGTGTTGTTGGTAATGTAAAGCGCTTAGAGCCCTAAATTATAGAGAAATATCGCTATATAAATTAACATTGTTGTTATTATTATTATTATTATTTGTGTGTTTGTGTCGGTAGGGTTGAGTGGAGTTAAATTATATTATTTTTTCGTTTTGTTTTCTATACATTTATTCCTTGCGAAGTTTCAATGCACTCACAGACTTCGGAGAGAGATTCTGGTGCAACACGAACATCCTCTATCAGTAGACCATTTGTTACAGGATAAGACTGTGTGCAGTATGAACATCCTCTATCAGTAGATCATTTGTTACAGGATAAGACTGTGCAGTATGGACATCCTCTATCAGTAGATCATTTGTTACAGGATAAGACTGTGTGCAGTATGGACATCCTTTATCAGTAGATTATTTGTTACAGGATATGACTGTGTGCAGTATGGACATCCTCTGTCAGTAGATCATTTGTTACAGGATAAGACTCTATGGACATCCTTTATCAGTAGATCATTTGTTACAGGATAAGACACTGTGCAGTATGAACATTCGTTATCAGTAGATCATTTGTTACAGGATAAGACTGTGTGCAGTATGAACATCCTCTATCAGTAGATCATTTGTTACAGGATAAGACTGTGTGCAGTGTGGACATCCTTTATCAGTAGATCATTTGTTACAGGATAAGACTCTATGGACATCCTTTATCAGTAGATCATTTGTTACAGGATAAGACTGTGTGCAGTATGGACATCCTTTATCAGTAGATCATTTGTTACAAGATAAGACTGTGTGCAGTATGAACATCCTCTATCAGTAGGTCATTTGTTACAGGATAAGACTCTATGGACATCCTTTATCAGTAGATCATTTGTTACAAGATAAGACTGTGTGCAGTATGAACATCCTCTATCAGTAGATCATTTGTTACAGGATAAGACTCTGTGTGCAGTATGAACATCCTCTATCAGTAGATCATTTGTTATAGGATAAGACACTGTGCAGTATGAACATTCTTTATCAGTAGATCATTTGTTACAGGATAAGACACTGTGCAGTATGAACATCCTTTATCAGTAGATCATTTGTTACAGGATAAGACACTTTGCAGTATGAACATTCTTTATCAGTAGATCATTAGTTACAGAATAAGACTCTGTGTGCAGTATGGACATCCTCTATCAGTAGATCATTTGTTACAGGATAAGACTATGTGCAGTATGAACATCCTTTATCAGTAGATCATTTGTTACAGGATAAGACTCTGTGTGCAGTATGGACATCCTCTATCAGTAGATCATTTGTTACAGGATAAGACACTGTGCAGTATAAACATTCTTTATCAGTAGATCATTAGTTACAGAATAAGACTCTGTGTGCAGTATGGACATCCTCTATCAGTAGATCATTTGTTACAGGATACGACTGTGTGCAGTATGAACATCCTTTATCAGTAGATCATTTGTTACAGGATAAGACTGTGTGCAGTATGAACATCCTCTATCAGTAGGTCATTTGTTACAGGATAAGACACTGTGCAGTATGGACATCCTTTATGAGTAGATCATTTGTTACAGGATAAGACTCTATGGACATCCTTTATCAGTAGATCATTTGTTACAAGATAAGACTGTGTGCAGTATGAACATCCTCTATCAGTAGATCATTTGTTACAGGATAAGACTCTGTGTGCAGTATGAACATCCTCTATCAGTAGATCATTTGTTATAGGATAAGACACTGTGCAGTATGAACATTCTTTATCAGTAGATCATTTGTTACAGGATAAGACACTGTGCAGTATGAACATCCTTTATCAGTAGATCATTTGTTACAGGATAAGACACTGTGTGCAGTATGAACATCCTTTATCAGTAGATCATTTGTTACAGGATAAGACTGTGTGCAGTATGAACATTCTTTATCAGTAGATCATTTGTTACAGGATAAGACACTGTGCAGAATGAACATTCTTTATCAGTAGATCATTTGTTACAGAATAAGACTCTGTGTGCAGTATGGACATCCTCTATCAGTAGATCATTTGTTTCAGGATAAGACTGTGTGCAGTATGGACATCCTCAATCAGTAGATCATTTGTAACAGAATAAGGCTCTGTGTGCAGTATGGACATTCTTTATCAGTAGATCATTTGTTACAGAATAAGACTCTGTGTGCAGTATGGACATCCTCTATCAGTAGATCATTTGTTACAGGATAAGACTGTGTGCAGTATGGACATCCTCTATCAGTAGATCATTTGTTACAGAATAAGACTCTGTGTGCAGTATGGACATCCTCTATCAGTAGATCATTTGTTACAGGATAAGCCTCTATGGACATCCTTTATCAGTAGATCATTTGTTACAGGATAAGACTGTTTGCAGTATGGACATCCTCTGTCAGTAGATCATTTGTTACAGGATAAGACTGTGTGCAGTATGGACATCCTCTAGCAGTAGATTATTTGCTACAGGATAAGACTCTGTGTGCAATATGAAGATCCTTTATCAGTAGATCATTTGTTACAGGATAAACTCTCCAGAAGCCATATGCAGAGAAGCTCAGGCCTATCAGCCCTTCCTGAACAAACCTGCTCTGTTCCTGGACCTGGTGGATTCTACCATTCTGGAGTACCTGGTGCAGAACACTGACCGCCAGATCAACGTGGGCACGGGCAAATATGAACACTTCTTGGCTATTATAGACAGCGGAAAAAGGTAGGGCCTGCCTTTGTGGTACGTGTGAGTGTGTGTGTGTGTGTGTGTGTGTGTGTGTGTGTGTGTGTGTGTGTGTGTGTGTGTGTGTGAGTGTGTGTGTGTGTGTGTGTGTGTGTGTGTGTGTGTGTGTGTGTGTGTAACAAGAAGACGGGACGTCCAATGGTATAAAGATCACATCCATGTTCTTAATGTGTGTATGAATATCTTGATACAGTTTTCTTGTTGAACACAACTTCCGTTCAGCGTTTAATGATCGCAGAGGTAATGCATCGTGTACCATTCAATAATTTGTTGATTCATTCTTTAAAAATATATATATATAATGTTCTTCTCAGTCATTAACCAGAATGATGTGAGGCTTCGGGTTGTGAATTGTGCCGTTGACAGTCCTGTCGGAAGCTCCGTTATTGTTCATTTTGATGCATGTCATTTATGACGTCTGAAGAACATCGACTAAAACCACGTATTCGCGTTTCATGAATTTAATGGATTTGTCTCAGAGTGTAGCTCAATTTTTTCCCCGGACCAATACTGCAGGTGTCTGTACCTCTCGGGCCTGGGCGATGCTGGGATATTTCACGAAAGACTGCGTGGTGCACGGTCTTGTCATGTGGTCTCAGACCCAAAGAAAACTCCTTGCATCATCTTGAACACCTTTATTGTCATCAGTAATGATAAAACAAAAGAACGTATGATATTCTTTGGTTCTTCATGCCCTGCTCGTTTGGGAGTGATATCAGCTTTGATTCCTCCGCCAGGAACTCATGTTGATTGTCGTTGGATAGGCATTGTGGTGACCCACTTTTCACAAGAGGACGTCAAGTCACGCTGGTTCTTAAAAAAAGAAGAAGTTAATGTTATCAGTAGAGGCTTAGCAGGGGAAATCCTGCGCATCCTGGATCACAAATGTATCACTGAAACATCACTAAGGTGACTCAGCATTAGTGCAGCGCCTCCTGTAATAGGCTGCTTCATGACAGTCTAACACTGATGGCTCTCTAGGGCCTGCGCCAGGAGGACGTTAAATCAAGCTGTGCGTGAAGGAATCGGAATGATCGACTTGGGAGCAATGCCAATACTATATAAATAGGCTAAATGATAGAAACTGAGTGGTATAATCTAGGGAACATCTTCTATTTTGTTTCCAATAGTCAGATTTTTTTTTTTTTTTTTTTTTTTTTTTTTTTTTAGGAACGAGCTTTCGATGTGATATGGCTTCCATATGGTTAGCGGTTCAAACACCGTCTGATTCTGTTCGTTCAGTTTTTCCAATCCCGCTGCCGAGTATGAAAAGATTCTGGCACCACTCTACCACTGCTGTCGGTGAGAGAGAGAGAGAGAGAGAGAGAGAGAGAGAGAGAGAGAGAGAGAGAGAGAGAGAGAGAGAGAGTGCATTTCATTATCAACAACAACAACAATAATTAAAGAAGTAATGATAACATTAATCATGATGATGTTGATGATGATGACGTTGACTGTGGTGAAAATCAAAGCAAAAGTGATGAATATGACATTACCTGGGATGAAATGATACTAGTATTAGGCTACTCCTACTGCTGCTGCTGCTGCTGTAACAACAACAACAACAACAACAACAACAACTACTACTACTACTACTACTACAGTAATAATGATGATGATGATGATAATGATGATGATGATAATAATAATAATAATAATTACAACAATAGTAATAATAATAACAATGATAATAATAGCGATGAAATAGAAGTAAGTAAGAATAAGTTTATTAGGCCTACATAAAAAAAATATTAATAAGATAATCAATGGACAGACAGACCACAGCGCTACGTGTGTGTGTGTGTGTGTGTGTGTGTGTGTGTGTGTGTGTGTGTGTGTGTGTGTGTGTGTGTCTGTGTCTGTGTCTGTGTGTCTGTGTCTGTGTCTCTGTGTCTGTGTGTCTGCGTGTGTCTGTGTGCGTGTGTGTGCGAACGCATTTCTATCTACACCTAACCCTGTCTCTTACCACATATCCTCCACCACGTGCACAGAGTAAGGGAGAGCACCTACAGTCGCCTGCAGAGCTTTCAGAACGGTACCCTGAGCTACGTGCTGGATGTCCTCACACAGAAGGACCCTGTGTACCCCTGCTGACGTCAGGCCATCTCCAGGCCTTGGACAGGCGTCTGCGCAACGTGCTTGCCCACATCCACTTCTGCATCTGTAAACACGGGCGTCAAAGTGTTCTGTTAAACCTGTGAACATGAAGGTCGAGTGTCCCATCATGTATATGTTTAGGGATGCCATAGTGTTCTATTACATTTGTAAACATAGGCGTTACAGTGTTCCATTATATCTGTAAAATATGGACGTCACATGTACAGTATCTGCTATACCCGTACAAATGGACGTCGAAGTGTCATGTTACATCCGTAAAACGTGAACGTCAGCAAAACGTGGACGTCAGAGTGTCCTGTCACTCCTGTCAAACATCTACGTCACAGCGTCCTGTTACTGCTGTAAAACACTGACATCACAATGTCCTGTTCATCGGTAACATGTTGATGCCACAGTGTTTTGTTACACCTGTAAAAATGAATGTCAAAGTGTTCTGTTCTGCATATCAAACATAGAAGTTATAGTGTTCTGTTATGCCCGTACTGTGACGTCACACTGCCGTGTTATATTGTTAAAACATAAAGGTCATGGTGTCCTGTTATACCTGTAATGTGGATGTCACAGTGCCGTGTTATATTGTTAAAACATGGAAGTCACTGTATCTTGTTATATCTGTAATGTTGACGTCATAGTGCCGTGTTATATTGTTAAAACATGGAAGTCATAGTGTCCTGTTATATCTGTAATGTGGACGTCACAGTGCCGTGTTATATTGTTAAAACATAAAGGTCATAGTGTCCAGTTATATCTGTAATGTGAACGTCATAGTGCCGTTCTATGTTGTTAAAACGTGGAAGTCATAGTGTCCTGTTATATCTGTAATATTGACGTCATAGTGCTGTGCTATACCAATAAAACATGGGAGTCATAGTGTCCTGTTATATCTGTAATGTTGACGTCATAGTGCCGTGTTATATTGTTAAAACATGGAAGTCACTGTGTGCTGATATATCTCTAATGTTGACGTAATAGTGCCGTGCTATATTGTTAAAACGTGGAAGTCATAGTGTCCTGTTATATCTGTAATGTTGACGTCATAGTGCCGCCTTACATTGTTAAAACATAAAGGTCATGGTGTCCTGTTATATCTGTAATGTAGACGTCACAGTGCCATGTTATAATGTTAAAACATGGAAGTTATAGCGTCTTATTATATCTGTAATGTAGACGTCACAGTACCGTGTTACATTGTTAAAATAAACAAGGTGGTCTGTTATATCTGTAATGTTGACGTCACAGTGCCGTGCTATATTGTTAAAACATGGAAGTCACAGCGTCCTGTTTCTGTAATGTGGACGTCACAGTGCCGTGTTATATTGTTAAAACATGGAAGTCATAGCGTCCTGTTATATATGTAATGTGGACGTCACAGTGCCGTGTTATATTGTTAAAACATGGAAGTCACAGCGTCCTGTTATATATGTAATGTGGACGTCACAGTGCCGTGTTATATTGTTAAAACATGGAAGTCATAGCGTCCTGTTATATATGTAATGTGGACGTCACAGTGCCGTGTTATATTGTTAAAACATGGAAGTCATAGCGTCCTGTTATATATGTAATGTGGACGTCACAGTGCCATATTTGTAATGTGGACGTCACAGCACCATGTTATCTTGTTAAAACATGGACGTCGTGGTGTTCTGTTATATCCGTAATGTAGATGTCATAGTGCCGTGCTATATTGTTAACAAATGGGAAGTCATAGTGTCCTGTTATATCTGTAATGTGGACGTCATAGTGCCTTGTTTTATTGTTAAAACATGGGGGTCATAGCTTTTTTTTTTTTTTTTTAATCTGTAATGTAGACGTCATAGTGCCGTGCTGTATTATTAACACATGGAAGTCATTGCGTCCTGTTATATCTGTAATGTGGACGTCACAGTGCCGTGTTATATTGTTGAAACATAGAAGTCATGGTGCCCTGTTATACCTGTAATGTGAACGTCATAGTGCCGTGCTATATTGTTCAAACATACATGGTGTCCTGTTATATCCGGAATGTGGACGTCATAGTGCCGTTCTATATTGTTAAAACATGGAAGTCATAGTGTCTTGTTATATCTGTAATGTGGACGTCATAGTGCCGTGTTATGTTGTTAAAACATACATAGTGTCCTGTTATATCCGTAATGTGGATGTCATACTGCCGTGCTATATTGATCAAACATGAAAGTCATAGTGTCCTGTTATAGCCGTAATGTAGACGTCAGAGTACCGTGCTATATTGTTAAAACATGGAAGTCATAGTGTCCTGTAATATCCGTAATGTGGACGTCATAGTGCCGTGCTATATTGTTAACACATGGACTTCATAGTGTCCTGTAATATCCGTCATGTGGACGTCACAGTGCCGTGCTATATTGATAACACATGGAAGTCATAGTGTCATATTATGTCCGTAAGGTGGACGTCACAGTGCCATGCAAGCGTGGACGTCACAGTAACTATCTACCTATCTAGGCCCTATCTATCTGTCTGTCTATCTCTACCTATCTATCTATCTATATTTATAGATAGGCACACACACACACACACACACAACAAGAGAGAGAGAGAGAGAGAGAGAGAGAGAGAGAGAGAGAGAGAGAGAGAGAGAGAGAGAGAGAACGGGATACTCAATTTCGTCACGCGTTACACACGTGAGTCTTTTTTTCTGCTGCTGGAACTCATGTGAGCGCACCCATCTTTATGCATTGGCTGTGGACGCACATGGTTCGCCATTTATTTATCCATTTAATTTTTTTTAGGATTGCTAGATAAATAGCGTGATCAATGGACATACTTTATTGCAACTATATCCATATTTAAACGCAGACACATTTTTGAGGGCACGCGGTCATGAAAGATAACTCCGGGAGACTGTCCTCACCTCAAGCATGAGAGTTGTCGATTTCCTGCATTTAAGATCTCTGGAATAATTGCTGGGGGGAGGGGTGGTGATACTGTTCAGGAACTAGTTTCAAAAAGGAGTGACTGAGGGCGGACAATGAATCAAGCAAAATTTAGAAAGAGAGGGGGTCAGTTACCATCAAAGACACCGACAAACAAAGTACAGGACAAAACACAATGCATTTCGACCTCTTGGGTCTTCTTCAGGCCAAAACAAATAACATTTAGGAAGTAGTCAAACTAACTGGCAGGGTAACTCTTGCTCCCGTGATGAAATGAATTCACGCTCATAACTCCAAAGGAATGCCGCCCACGACACCACAAAAATGGCGTTTCCTTGTTTGTTCTGTGTGCTCTGTGCTGTCATTTCTGCTGAGTGATTCGGTGTCGTGGGCCGCATTCGCTTGGAGCTTTGTGCGTGTGTTTATTTCATCACGGGAGTAAGAGTTACCCTACTTGTTTGTTATTTACAGTTTACAATTCCCGGCCTTATTTAAGATTTCCGTTCAAGTTTTAACTAGTCTGATTCCATGCATCAAGTTCATTAGGATGTTTGAGTTTTTTTGTCTCCAGAATATCTCCCATCATCCTCCGTTTTATGGCATTTGTCATCAAATTTCAGCAGCTTATAATCAAAGGTGACTCAGACTTTCGCGTCTAGATCACTGCGACCCTCGCCTTGAAAATGACAGGTCACCGGAGACTAGTTCTTGTCGTTCGGGGTCTTGCTCCTGTCGTCGGTTGTACCTGGAGCTTCGTTTCTCCTCCCTGGGTTTGTTCCCTTTGTTGTTCATTCATTTATCCATCGCTTCAAATCATGGGTAGTGTGGTCTCAAAACTTAGCGGATGTGGTGTAGCGTATATGGACTAGTCCGCACGCAGTGACGCCTCCTTGATGAAACTGAAACTGTTCCCATAGCGGAACTACGTCCATTAGACTTTTTTTTTTCTTTTGCTGGATTTGGCAGGTTTCTTTTACATGATCATGAGACTTTTTTTTTGTTTTGCTGGATTTGGCAGGTTTCTTTTACATGATCATGAGACTTTTTTTTTTTGTTTTGCTGGATTTGGCAGGTTTCTTTTACATGATCATGAGACTTTTTTTTGTTTTGCTGTTTGCAGTTTTCTGTTGATTTTTTGAGTTTTTGTTTCTTTTGACATTTTGTCTGGACCTCTAGGCATCTGACACGAACCAAAACCCGAACAATGTTCCAGTTTGCTGCACTGGACATCTCTGATGATGAGCTTGTGGTTTGTCTTCACATTTTTGAAGATGCCACTCTCTTGGCACTGGACAGACCCATTGTGGCATGCATGTTAAATTCTTTCCCTTTCTTCTCGGCCACCCCCCCCCCCCCCCCCCCGACACACACACACAACCTGCATCCGTTCTTTCAACCATGTTGCTACTGGGGATGCGTGGGATTGTGGGTGACAACAAGCAGAACCTGCTGGCAATTCTGGGTTTGGCAGAATACTAAAGCCAGTCCTTTCTGTTCTCGAGTTCCCCATGCTTTTTTTCCCCCATCATTTGAGCAGAATCTCCATGGACTTAGGCACTGGCCAATCAGGGCTGCTCGATCCCTAGCAGTGTTAGTGGCGGTAAGATTGCAGAGTGTTTGTGTCTGCTGGCTTTCTGTACATATCAGAGGCCAGCTTTCCATCAACAATGCTCGTTTCCCATCAACATCCCCATTTTCATGTTCCCCATTCCCTCGTACTTTAAAGCTATTGAGAAAAAACACTGCAAATGCAGAATTTATTTATAGACAGGCCAATTATGCCCACAACACATAACAAGAAAACAGCCCATCTACAAATGAACACAAATGCAGTGTTATTACTGTTTTAATTTCCTCTTTATTATAGAACAAGCACAGCCTTCTCATGCTATAAAGTACATAACATATGATCTAATCAGGATTAGGAAAAAAAATCAAAGGCAAGCTTAATTAAATAAGAGGATACTATGAGCCATACATTGTGTAAGATGGAAATAAGCTGTTGTAAGATTTGTGATTAACAGGCTGTGACCATGCATTCATTCAACAACAGAGAGAAACAAACTGAAGACAATATAGTGTAATGTCAGCCTTAAACCATCAAAATGCATATATATATAAACTTTCAATTTTATATATATATATATATATATATATATACAAAATTGAAAGTTTATATATATATATATATATACTTTCAAAAAGAAATAGCTGGTTTACAGCACTCTGTACAAAAACGACTATAGATGATACAAGCTTACACTGCTGATGTACTTACAGCCAAGGTCAAATTGTTTTATCTTGTACAATATTTCAGTTAAGGCACCAGATAAATGTATGTGACTTTGGCTTATGGCTATTAATACTCACTTGTATGTGAAAAAAAATTTACTCAAGTTACACTGAAATGTATATATATATATTTAATCTTTTAAATGAAAAATTAGATTTTACAATTTAAATATAATTGCATATAATTAATTTTTAATCATATATATATATATATATAAATCATCATTAAATACATAGGAATAGTGCAGACACTAAGTCTCTAAAACAGCACATCTATGGGATAAATATGTGAATAAACAACAATGCAACAAGCCATGGAGAGCCATATGTGTATGTACAGTACAGAGAGAGAGAGCAAGAGACAGAGAGAGAGAGAGAGAGAGAGACAGAGAAGAAGAAGAAGAACAGCAAGAGACAGACAGACAGAGAAAAAGAGTTTAAAGCAACAATAGATACCAGCATATAAAACTGGTTTTTTGAGTACTCGGGTCACCAAGAAAAGGCCTAAGAGGAAATAAAAAGGACACAGAAGTACATGGGTCTAACATCATGTGATAACACCAAAGCAAAACAAGCAATGCTAGGGAAAAAACAACAACTGAGCCATTCTACAAGTCAAACATCCTTCATGGCCAGTCCCCCCCCCCCCCCCCCCCCCAGGGAGATGATCTCTCAGTCCGACTCCACTACTGCATAATTACTGTCACCAACAGAGGATTTACCAGGAAGCCTGTAGCATGCTAGATCAGAACAGCCACCACTGAACACCACCCAAGCGACTCAGCAGCAGTGCAGTGTCTCTTCCATTGGGTGACCTCATGGCCCCCTCATACTGACAGCTCCCTTAGACTGTGGCTGCTTAGTCTCTAGCAGAATAATCCTGGGTGTAGAGATGCTTTGGGAGTGTTGGAATGCATGACATCAGATGGGAAAACACGAGAAGAAAAAAGGCCCACATGCCAAATGTATCCATAAAAGATGGAATTGAAATAAACAGTGAGGATTCTGAGTAATGTGTGTAAGTGTTAGATTGTGCTGAATAACAGGGGCATCTGTTTGAATACTGAAAGACAATGGGAATGAAAATTATGGACGGGATGCAAGTTTTGAAACCTGTTTCTTCTTTTGGCATTTAGTCATATTATTACAGACTGGTTTTGTGTTGTGTGTGTGTGTGTGTGTGTGTGTGTGTGTGTGTGTGTGTGTGTGCATGAGTGTGTGAGTGTGTGGTGTGTGTGTGTGTGCATGAGTGTGTGTGTGTGTGGTGTGTGTGTGTGTGTGTGTGTGATGTGTGTGTGTGTGTGTGTGTGTGTGTGTGTGTGTGTTGGTGTTGTGTGTTGTGTGTGTGTGGTTTTGTGATTTGGTTCCAAAGATGAATCGCTCAAATACTGGACAAGCTGAAAATGAGCAATACTCAACAACATATTTTCACAATAAACAGAAAAACAGTTATGTTCTTCACAATCTTGCTGTGATAAAAAAAAAGGAATATGTAACATCAGTAAATACCACAGTAACTTGCTCTCAAGTCATCTGTTTATAGTGCGGCCAGATATGAAGGCCAAAGAAAGGCTGTTATTTGTTCTCCAGTGTGGAGTAGCAAATCAAAAGAATTGAGTTAAATAATCTTCAAAATTCAATGAGCTGTCAAATGATATACATCTTTGATGAATGATTGTTACAGCAGGTTACCATCAAAAAATACACCAGCAGTATACATATTGAGCGACATCACAGTCTGCTTGTTTTGTTTTTCAGCATGGGAACATACAGACAATTACAATAAATATATCACAAAGAAAGAGCAGACAATCTTTATCACAGTTCCGAAACAAAAGAAAATATATTATCTGAGTGCAAATTGTCAAACATTTTGACATCCACGTTTATTCATACACTAATACAATGCATACCATATATGTATAAAAACCAATCTAAAATTTTTAAAAAAGGGAAAAAAACAAAGGATGAAGGTGTATGGATCTTTACCAACTCAGGAGAGTATAGCCCCAGGCATAGACCAAGCACATCCTGACAATAAAACCACTGGAGGTCAGTTTTACAGACAGATTTGTTGCAAGACCATGTCATCAAGTACCAAGGCAACAACACACACTTCTTACCTCATGGGACCGTGTCACCATTGTAACACACAGCACTGTCAGCACTGAAACTGGGGAAAAAAACTGTCAGCATTGAAACTAGGGACGAAAAACAAACAGGCAAGCAAGCAAGCCAAATCCAAATATAAAAGGCCAAACATGTCCTTCAGGAATGTTTACAACAACAAAGATGAAAACAAACTGTCTCAGAAGCAATGCACGCTGACAAATCACCAACCTGATAAACTCATTTTGAGTGCGATGGAGCAAAAAAGGAAACTGGCTCCTTGCACGCACTGCAACGCTCAATTTCTGACGGTTGTCTCACAGCCATGGGCATGAAGGTGGTACTATCCAGTCTATGGTAACATTATAGATGTTGAAATTAAAATGTTACCAAGCATAATCTGTGCATATTTCATTGGTTATTTGATGTCTATCTTTTCTAGAAGGCTTTGTCACATGTATTCTTCTAGGTGTACAACTCCACTATCACTGAAAACTTAGACTCATAGTTATGTAGTGATAGCACGTTTCTATAGACAGGGGCAGAGGTTTGTGCACAAAGCCTTTGTCTAGTGTTGAATGTCTTACCATCATTTCTGTTGCTTCCCAATTTCTTCTGCTCTTGAATTACAGAAATGTCAAAGTTACAGATTTCTCGCCCAACTGGTTGAAGACTTTCATACACAGGCAGCAAAAAAAAAGTTCAGGTATGTTGTTAAAATCCAACAGCTAAGAAATCGACCCTAACTTAACAAATATAAACAGGCAAGAAACAAAAATGTATGTAAAAAAAAAGCAACTCCTGAATAAGACATTGCTTCATGGGAGCACAGCCAATATCACAGAATATGACACCTGATGTAAGGCCCAAGGTGCAATCACAACCTGGCGACCAAAAATACCCACAAGTTGTGCAAGATCACACTTTCAGTTCAAATTCATAGAAAGCAAGAATCAGATTTCACTCACACTATCTGATAAATCTAAATAATTTTGCCCATATAGTAATACTGATGACTCTACATGACATCTCTTTAAACACAGGCTCCCACATCCATGGCACACCAACACTGGTGCAGAACATCCAGAAAACCTCATGACCAATATCCTCATTCTCGTTCCGGGAATAAAGGTAGTTAAAGTGCATAGGTATGAGTAGAGCTGATGACCAAGATGTTTAGGCCCATGATCTTTTAAACAGCATTGCTCGAGGAAAAAAAACAACAAAAAACGCTACTGCCTCTGATTACAGAATTAAACATTTCATTCCATGATCAAGAACCTGAAGTTGCACAACCATGATTTCCGGGTCATAAAATGCACCAGTATAAAAGCTGCACCCATCAATTTTTTTTTCCCTTCTAATTTCATGAAATAGACAAGCTGCAAGCGATTGATTACTTGCAAGAAAGTAGCAGCAGTAAAAACCAGTAGATCAAGAAAGTGGCAGGACATGATATGAATGAAGTCAAGTTACGTGTACATCACATGCTTTAGCCGGGGTTGGGGTAGGATTGAGAGGAGGACACGGGGAAGGGTGTGTTTAAAAACTATACTGATCTCTGAATCTCTATCGATGTAGACACAGGGTCAGGAACTGGCTTACGTGACTGTATTGGATAGCTCTTCTTGACATAAAATGCACACTCCTCTGTGACAGCAGTGTATGAAGGGAAGATGACAGACAATAACCAGTAACTGCCATCACGTGTAGAGAACAGGTCAGGGTGGGCCATGGGTGCCACCAGCTCTACATAATGCTGTTACCATGTGGAGAACAGGGTGAACTGTGGATGGTATAAAGTCTCTTTAATATCGTGAGGACTGTCACCATGTGGAGCATAAAGCAGGGTGGGTTATGGCTGGTGCAAAGTCTGTGTAATGCTGTGAGGAAAGTTACCATGTAGAGAACAGGGTAGGGTAGTCTGTGGGTGGCACAAATTCTGTGTCATGCAGAGAGACTGTCATCATGTAGAGAACAGGGTAGGGTAGTCTGTGGGTGGCACAAATTCTGTGTCATGCAGAGAGACTGTCACCATGTAGAGAACAGGGTAGGGTAGTCTGTGGGTGGCACAAATTCTGTGTCATGCAGAAACTGTCACATGTAGAGAACAGGTAGGAGTTGGGTGCACAAATTCTTTCATGCAGAGAGACTGTCATCATGTAGAGACATCAGGGTAGGGTGCTGGGTGGGCACAATTCTGTGTCTGCAGAGAGACTGTTTATCCATGTAGAGAACAGGGTAGGAATCTGTGGTGGCACAAATTCTTTATATGCGAGAGACTGTCATCATGTGGAGATAAACAGGGTAGGGTAGTCTGTGGTGGGACAAATTCTGTGTCATGCTGAGGAAACTTCATCATGTAGAAAACAGGGTAGGGTAGTCTGTGGGTGGCACAAATTCTGTGTCATGCAGAGAGACTGTCATCATGTAGAGAACAGGGTAGGGTAGTCTGTGGGTGGCACAAATTCTGTGTCATGCAGAGAGACTGTCATCATGTAGAGAACAGGGTAGGGTGGATTGTGGGTAGCACAAATCTGTGTCATGCTGTGAGGGTTGTAACTTGTAGAGAACAGGGTAGGGTTGATTATGGGTAGCACATAGTCTGTGTAATGCTGTGAGGGTTGTTACCGTGTAGAGAACAGGGTAAGGTGGATTATGGGTAGCACATAGTCTGTGTAATGCTGTGAGGGTTGTTACCATGTAGAGAACAGGGTAAGGTGGATTACAGGTAGCACATAGTCTGTGTAATGCTGTGAGGGTTGTTACCGTGTAGAGAACAGGGTAGGGTGGATTATGGGTGGCACACCGTCTGTCATGCCTTGAGGGTTGTTACCATGTAAAGAGCAGGGAAAGGTCAGTCATGGATGGTGCAAAGTCTGTGTCCTGCAATGAGGACCTGTCAGTGACCAGGCTGAGAATAGAAGTGGAGGGGTAAGATGGGGTGGGGGAGCATGGAATGGCGGCAAGGGTACACAAGTCTATGTGATGCTATGTGTGGGGACTGTTGCTCCCGCAGTAGAAAACAAGAAGAGAGGGAGTAAGAGACTTGGGAGGAAGAGGAGGCAGGGAGGGAGGGTGGCGGTGATGGGAAGAATGACAGGGCACTGCAGGCGCCAACTCCTTGAAATGCTGTGAATGACTGCAAATCACCCCCACAGCAAAGTGGAATGGGGGAGTTAGCCTGGAGGGTGGGGAAAGACTGACAGTGCATCATTGGCACGAAGTCTACATTCTGCTTGTGAATGAGGTTTATCAGTCACCGAGCAGCGATGAGCAAAGAACAGAGCACGGGAAGCAGAAGTCTATGGGATGCTATGAGGGCTGTCACATGTGGAGAACAGAGGAGGAGGCGAGGTGCAGCGTGGAAGGACATCAATGACACAATCGTCTATGATGCTATCAATAATGTCAGTCACATGTACAGAACAAGGGTGGGCGTGGCATTGGTGGGATCAAGTTTGTGTGATCCTGTGCAGAATGTCAAACACCATGCAGAGAATAATGATGGGCGGGGGCATGGCTAACACAAAGTCTGTGGGGTTATAAAATATGTCAATCACCACACAGAAAACAAGGATGGGTGGCAGAAAGTCTGCGTGAGGCTATGAAGTATGTCAATCATCATGCAGAAAACAAGAGTGGGCAGGGCATGGGTGGCAGAAAGTCTGTATCAAGCTACACAAAATGTCAATCACCATGTAGAAAACAAGGGTGGGCGGAGCATGGGTGGCAGAAAGTCTGTGTGAGGCTATGAAGTATGTCACTCATCATGTAGAAAACAAGAGTGGGCGGAGCATGGGTGGCAGAAAGTCTCTATCAAGCTACACAAAATGTCAATCACCATGTAGAAAACAATGGTGGGCGGGGCATGGGTGGCAGGAACTCGTTGTGATGCTGGGACTGGACCTGCTCCAAGCCGCTCTGGAATCGTTTGTGGGGCTTCATAAAGGGACTGGGCACCTCACTGGCCTTGTCGCCACTGTTCTCCTGCAATTCAACACAACTGAACATGTCAACTCAGTACAGGTCACTGGCCATTCCTCATTCCTCTCAAAAACCACCACCACCACCACCCAAAAATATTTTTATTTTAATGGGTCTGAATCTTAACAAGAGGGTAAAGCTATCTCAGAAAAACAGATAGATCACACACAGGAAGCTACTTCCTGAGTATGCCATTTGTCACACACAAAATCTTCTCTTGCAGAGAGTTTTAAGATGTCATTCATGCCCTGCTATCAATTCAGCCTTAGCATCCTGGTCAAGATTAGCTGAAATAGAACCAGTTGATTTGAGCTTTAAAAGGGGATGTGTAAGTTAAAGGAAAACAAGAATAAGAGGTAATCTGCTTCATCTGAGCTCCTCCACAAGGGAGCTAAAACACGTGTTTCCACCAAAGCAAGTGATGGTCATTCCATACCAGGAGGACTCTTCAGGTTTACTGACCACGGCTGCCCACTGCGGAGAGAGACTCTCCACCACATGCTAGCAACAGCTATCCAAAAACTGTGGGACTGCTCAACATGTATCACCTAAAAATTCAAAAATGAGCACCAAATAGGGCTTATGGGGTGGGGGGAGGTAGAAGGGGAGGGGGTAGAGGGCTTTCTTAAAAAAAATTATGAAAGTAAACATTATTTCCAATGTAAATTTGCTAAACAAATGAACACCAGTTGAAATATGAAAACTTTCCCCTCTACATTCCTTTTAAGAGAAATGCATGTCCATGTCGTCAGCCACCATCAAAAGGAATATACATACAGACTTCAGAATGAAGTCGATGGTCTTCCACAGAGTCTAACGCCATTCTGATTTTCACTTCCTGTCAATTCCATCTCCTGTCAAAGCAGCCATGACCAGCATTTATACTGAGCCAAGAGCACAAGAGTCCTGACTAAAATCATCACACTTTCAGTTTATTCACATCTATCCAGCTAATATCTGGATGAATAAATGTCAAATAAATGTCTCTGGTGTCAAGATGTACACTTCAAAGAACATGCATTCTACAGTCATAAACACTTGAACAGGACTTGAAGACTAGTACAACTACTCTTTCTTACTAAGTGTGACATTCAGTTGGAGGTAATAAGTGTTAAGGTGGTATTGTTCCAAGTCTTTACAAAAAAAAACAACAACAAAAAAACCCCAAGAACAAACAAACTGAAAACACCATGTCACAGAATAGTTATGAGTAACATCATTTCTGAGAGCAGAACTAATCACCTTATGTACAGATATGGAAAATGTAAGCACTTAAAAGCTGGATCTGACACAGAACTTATCCAAAGAAAATAAGATGGGGGGTGGGGAAGAAGAAGGAACAGTTAATGCATGCCAATGAAGGAATTGTACAGAGCCAATTCTGTAAACATCAAATGTTAAATCAAATCTACATTTTAACAATAATGTACAATCACAAAATGTCCATCCCAAAATGTAAAAATGTACATGACTAAAGCGAAATTTGAGGAATGTGCAACACATTTGTTTAAAGGGTGAAGTGATGGAGTAACAAATTAAAAACAACAACACAAAATGTTGTCATGCTCTGAGTTCACTACTGGTTCAATGTAAATTCCAGACAAAACAAAAGTGTGAACAGAAAACTCAATGAAAAGTTGGTTTTTAATTTTAACCCTTTCAGCACCAGAATAGTCGCCCAGCTGCTGTGGGTAGAACACCAAAGTCGCCGCTTGGCCCTGCAAGCATGCTGTGACTCAGTTTTTGTTTGTGTGTATATTTTCTTTCTAGTTTTCTTCTCGTATTTGAATAGTGTATAAAATAAATTTGGGCTGTATTGTCTTGAAGGTGGTGTACACATGATAACTACTGGTCTAATGGTTAAGAGGTTATAGCCTTGTAAATCTGATAGCTTGCTGCCCAGCTGGTTTTCATAGGCTTGTAGCTTGAGGATAGCTGGCAATGAAAGGGTTAAAGAGGTCAATGCTGCAAAACAAATTTAAACAAACTTTAAAAGGTGCTCTGGTTCAGTTTAGGTCTTCCACAAAGGAGTTACTGTGAGTGGTTGCATACTGTGAGGTATGATGTTCTTTTCGCTTTGACTCCTATGTGGAGTTGGCAGCTGATGAATCTTCAAACACATTTAAATGAATTAAAAAGTATCATCAGTCATCAGTGGCATGCTGTGGACTGTGATAAGCATTCTGAAGACAAACTACTGCATTAGAATATGTTTTCTTCACACAAAGTGACCTAGGACAAGTTTCTGGTTTCATCTTAGCAAACCGCCAAGAGAAACATGGACAAACAAGTCACAAGACAAAGCACGACGCGTTTCGACCTCTTAGGTCTTCCTCAGGCAAGACACAAACAAATAGGATAATGAAAATGAACGAATTTGTCACTTATGTGAAAGCAATGCCAATCGTCACCACAAAGGACAACTAACATGTCATGAAAAAGGAGGGGAGGTGGGTGGAAAACAGGGGGACATTAGTTTGTTTCAAAGGTGGTTGAACGTTCCTACAATGTGAAAAAAAAAAGGCTCATATACAATTCTAATGGCAATTAGAACACTAGCAACACCCGCCATTATCATTGTTATTATAATTACTGTTCTCATTATTATTATCATTATTATTATTGTTATCATTATTATTATTATTGTTATTATTGTTGTTGCTGTTATATCATTATTATTAATAATTTCATTCTCTACACAAACAGTACTGTTCTAAAAAAACCCAACTTATTCAAATTGTATCAAAACTAAGGTGATCATTAATTTACAACAGTTTTTATTTAAATTTTCTTTTTCAAAGTTATCAATCCATACATATGTTCTCCATTTTTTTTTCTTTGAAAAAAAGAATATCATTGATATTCTTCTGCATAAAAGAACGCATTACCTATCCCTCAGTACCTGTTTTGAAGAACTCATACATTGCGGTTTTTGTTTGGTTTTCTTTCCTTTATCTCACTCACTCACTCACACACACACACACACACACACACACACACACACACAACACACACAAACACACTTCAATTCCCCAAGTCTTCTTTGATGCAAAAGCAATAATCACCAACCCATTTCAATGTGTATGACGACATATTGTTCATCTCCATGTGTCTGCCAACTTTTCCTGCTACAAGCTGGCATTTCAAACAGCCAGCAAAACTAAGAGGAGGGGAGGAGTGACAATGGCAAGCGAGTCAAGGAGAAAGCGGCTGATGCATCAGCGTAGTCACACACAAACTGTCACGGTCACCGACTTCAATACACACTCACACACAACCAGTAAAACTTGCACACTACAATACACACTCTGACACAACTGACCAAGATCGATAACTTCAAAAGAGTCCCACACATAAAAAGCAAACTTCAACCTTGCAAAGACACAGGCACTCACACACAAACAGTAAAACTCACTAACACTGATGCACGCTTATTCATAAATCGTAAAGTTTGGAAGCTTCAATGCATAGTCACATCAAACAGTAAAGTCCGCAAAGACGAAATGTGAATCACAAATAACAAAAATAACTAGCTGACATCAGTGCACACACACACACACACACACACACATACACACACTAAAGTTCACTAGCTTTAACCATTTCTGCTAATGGCAAAGTTAAGTAGCTGACATACACATATGTATATATATGGTAAATTTCACTAACTTTAATCCACATATACAAATATATAGTTATCTGTTAGCTGAGTGAAACTCTAAACCTGGTGCAAGTGAGTGTGAGTGTGAGTGAGTGTGTGTGTGTGTGTGTGTGTGTGTGTGTGTGTGTGTGTGTGTGTGTGTGTTGTGCGTGTGTGTTGAGTGTGTGTGCGCGTGCACACGTGCGTGCGTGCATGCATGCATGCGTGTATGTGCGTGGACATGCACGTGTGCATATGTGTGTATGTGTGTGTGGGTGGCCATGTGTGTCCATGTATGTGAACATCTAAGCAGATGGGTGAATGTGATGATGGGCATGCAGGCTCATTTATGCCTGTGCTCAACATAGTATGTGTTTGGGCTTGTTTGCTAAAGTGTAATTTTCTCCATAGCTGATAGGCCAAACAGAGCTGAACATTCACAGAGTATGGTACTGAAGGCACTTTCAAGACTACTCTGTAATACAGCTGAAATCATGGAGTCCACTAGATTGTTCTGCCAGTACCTACACTGGCATTGTACAGTTTAACACTAACGACTTCGCCATGTGTAGTCATTTTAACACTAATTTTGCCGCCAGTTCAGTTAAACTGCATTGCCAATACATTGTCATTCAACTTTCTTCGTAACCCTGTTCTCTACCCTGCTTTTCTCCACAGACTGGTCATGCCCAACGATTAGCAAAAAATCTCCCATTCCCTCCCCTCCCTACCCCCCTCCCTTCCTCAATCCTCTCTGAACAAAATTTAAAACAGTGTAATGAAATGTTCCAAACTGATACACAACACACAGAGAGAACTTCAACGGTGGTGTTATATTGCCTTGGTGGCCCTATCTGTCTGCTTTGTGAGTGGGCAAAAACTGGCTCAGATGCCAGTCAGCACATGAATTGAGCACCACCACTTCCCTGGGGAATAGCCTCAGTGTAAATACGCACACAGCAACAAACTCTGCATTGATTTGTTGCATTCAACAGTGACAATGTCAGAAGTGATAATGTCACTTCATAAGCCAAGAATTCAGAATTTTCCAAATTCCTGATCCCGACTGTTTGTCCAAAAGTGTAGTAAACCGAACATTCCTGATTCATGGTGTGTTGCTCCTAGCCCTGCCGACTGCAAAGGGCCATATCAAAGCTGTCACCTCATCAGAGTCCATTCCTTATGAATGTTCCCGATCAAAAATGTCAGAAAGATTTAAACTCTAACTCCATCACACATAAAACAATCAGTCATTCACTAGATTGCAAATACATTGCTAATTGAACACTAAATTCAAAGCCAGTACACAGTTGAACACCAATATATTGCCAATATGACACTAACTACAATGCCGGCCCACTGTTAAACACTCAGTAAATTGCCAATACATAGTTGTTTAAATACTAACTACAACTACAATTTATCATTAAAGACGAACCCCATTGCCTACATGCAGTTAAACACCAACACACACTACACAGCTATGGTCAACCAATGCACAGTTAAATCCTTACAGTAACTGCATTGTCAGTATACAGTTAATTAAATAAGTGATATTCATAACTTCATAACTTGTTCATCATGGATTTCAAATGTTTCAGTTTCTTTGTTTCTTTTTTTTTTTCAAATTAATGGGCATTTCATAGGCTTTGATCTTCCACCAGAGGAAATGTTCACTACCACTGCTACAACTGGACACAACCTGGTGGAACTATAGTTATAAGATTTTTAAGAGAGAGAGAAAATATAAAAATCAATGAATGTTGCCATGTATTCCAAACTCCTGGCTTCCAGCATTGAAAGATGCCTTGAGAAACCATACCCTTGGCAATTTTTCACATTTTGTTTCTCTTCTGAGTGTCATTTAGTTGATAAATGAATCTCTGGAAACTGAGAGTCCTTGAAAAATTGACCTGTCCGAGTTGTTTCACAGTGGGATGACCGCGGGCAGAATCCAAAACAACAGCAAAAATGAGTCACTGGGTTGCCAAATGAAGGAACAAGCAACTTACAAAACAGGCAGATTACATCTCAACCCAATGGGTACTCCCCAGGCGGTACAAACAACATTCAAAACAATGAAAATTCAGGACAAAGAAACAGTCACCCATCTTTCGGACCCGGGTGCAAAACATTGCTTTTCACTTTGGTGACTCTATTTTTGCTCTTGTTTATGTTGAGTTTGTGTCAAAATTGTTTTGTATCCGCAATCCATGTAAACTGTCATTGGGTGGATCTGGTGGGATCTTCTGGAAGTGGACGTTCTCTCATGCTGGCTCAGCAACTGAACAACTATTATCATCACCAGGAGGCTCAGCGGATGGTTTCCTGCGTATGTGGGATCACAGCAGACTTCACTGAGCACCATGGAAATGACTTGACAGCCGCGCAGTGTTTCCTCTGATTATGTGGGATCACTGCAGACATCACTGAGCACCATGGAAATGACTTGACAGCCGTGCAGAGTTTCCTCTGATTATGTGGGATCACTGCAGACATCATTGAGCACCATGGAAATGATAGCCGTGCGTTGTTTCCTCTGATTATGTGGGATCACTGCAGACATCATGAGCACCATGGAAATGACTGAGGCCGTGCCGTGTTTCCTCTGATATGTGGGATCAAGCAGACATCACTGAGCACATGGAAATGACAGCTGTGCAGTGTTTCCTCTGATTATGTGGGATCACAGCAGACATCACTGAGCACCATGGAAATGACAGCTGTGCAGTGTTTCCTCTGATTATGTGGGATCACTGCAGACATCACTGAGCACCATGGAAATGACAGCTGTGCAGTGTTTCCTCTGATGGGTTACCCTTTGACAACCTGATCTCAATTTCTCCCTCTGGACTGCTGACATGGAGGCTGCAACAGCATCTTTGCAGGTACTGGAAGTACCCAGAATGGGCAGTGAGAGAGTAAACCTATTTGAGCAGCACAGATGACAAGACTTTTTTTTTAAACTGTTTTTGTTGTTGAATAAAGTGAGCTTGAAAAATGACAAATATGCATACATTTTTGTTTTTCATCTGACCTTATGGACTGAAAATGCATACTTATGTCATTCATACTATCATGGAAAATTTGCTGCAAGCTGACTGTTGCAAATATCTGTTCTTAGTTTTTACTTAACTGTCTTCATTAATCTGTTTATTGCTCAAATTACACATTCTCAATTATCTGTAACAGTTCATAGTTTTTATCTTTAGACTTGTTCATAGCTTTATTCACCTGTTTGAAGCTTTTTTTTCAATTTTGTCATCGCCGTTAAGACACCCAGTGACTGCAACGGACAAAGCAGTTGTTAGTCATTAGTAAGTGCAATTGGTACAAACCAGAGAGAAAGATTAGCGCATTCTCAGTTTAGTCATCAAAGCAGTAATGTGCTAGACTTGCAGCCATCTCCTCTGCAAACGGCTGGCCTCTTCTTTTTTTTTTTCTATGGTTAAAAAAGCTGAAAAACTGGCTCTGAAAGACTGACCCATCTCAAGTTAATTTTGTTCTCAAAAACACTGGTCAGTTACAAAACGGGAAGTCCTAGCAGGGACTGGGGGCGATGCACAGCGAATACAAGCAAGAAAGCAAGTGGGCATGGTCGCAGCGAGGAGTGGACAGGCCGGGTCACTGCAGGGCAAGTCTGACCTGTCCTGCTCTCTGGGGTCACTGCAGGCAAGAGTCATTTAGCAGATAGTTCAGGAAGTTCTTGTTCTGCAAGTCAGACACAATACATACACATCATCAGTACCAGCAGACGCACTACCCAACAGGGGCTAAAGGCTGCTGTGTTACATCTGTGCAGGAACGTAAATGCAAATGCATTGATAACAAATGCAGTCCATGAATTTCCTCTGTGGAGACACTGGAGACGCAGTATATGTCTGCAAATCCTGTTCACTGAGACGTTGTAGCTATCTGATCGTACACAAAATATTTCTGATGAAAAAAAAATTCTAGCCTATCCTTTTTTTTTTCTCTAAAAATCAAACTTTGAAAAAGTTCTATTTTTTACACTTAACAAGATGTTTGATTAAAAAGTTCGACTCTATAATTTTGGCAGCTTTCACAATGGAGAGAGAAACTGTCAACTCATTTTATATTGACTGAGGTCAGTTCTGCGCTCTTTGAAGCTAGGATTACAGAGACAGAAACCGCCAGCTTAGCTGATACTTCTCTACTTCCTCCCTGCAACATTTCAAGCCAAAAGTCTTGGTGGAGAGAATGGATGGCATGTGTACGAGGGACGGTCCACCACAAGCTCCCACTATTGCCAGCAAATCATTCCCTTGCGCTGTCAAATCATGAACAAGGTCTGCAGACTGTGTACCGCCTTTGCACTGCAGACTGCCTTTGCATGTAATGATACCTACATATGCTAACATTTATTTCACACTGCGTTTGTATGTTCACTTCTGCATAAGCATTATTACAGACAGGAAAACTCAATGTGCAGTTGTTCAAATGACTGAGTGTGAGGTAGTGACCAACAGGCGGTAGATTCTGCGTGACTGTTCCAGGCAATCCAGTGAATGTTAAATAAATGATAAAACAAACATTGTGCACTTCGCAAACACACATAGTGCTGTTGGACACAGGTAACAGAACATGCAAGTCAGGGTTCGCATGTACTTCAGTTTCAGTCAATGGGTTGTGAGTTCCAGAAACTTCAGCGTTGCGAACTAGGATTAAGACATTATTTGCAACAGTAAAAACATGCCCACTTTTCTTATTGTATTTACTTTCTTGCGTATTATTGTTATCATTGTTGCAGCTGTTGCTGCTCTGAGTATTTTTAAGCAAGCAGGGACAGAATAGTATATTCTAATATATCACGACTTCCAAGCCATCTGATATTGGAAAATAACACAAACAAACAACAACATACACTCACACAATGCAACTATAGCTCTACAAGCATCCAGCAACTTTTTCAAGTTCTATTTGCAGCAAAAGTAGATAATGTCCGTTCAAGTGGTTTTACAGGTAATAAAATTTCTTCTGATAAGTTTAGGTTTTCTCATTCATGAACCAGTGCTGTAGTGCTTATCAGTGTATTTTTGTATTCATGGACCTGCTCCTTTTGTTTTTCTTTTGACTTCTCCCATTGTTTGCAACAAACCAGGAAAATATCCCCACCCACATGTTTACTGAACACTTTTGCACTGAGGGGAATCCAGAGTGCTAACCACTCAGAACCAGTGAATATGAAAGATTTCAAAAGCGCTCTTCATCTCTTCTTTTTCTAATTCAATCCCAGATTGACCATCCTCTCTTTCTCCTAAACTTTAAATTGGTTTGGTTTTCAAATGTAACTAACCCAAGGTACATGCATGACTTGTTTTGGTTATAGTATGACGGTTACGTTCATGTTTCTTGTTACCTTCTTTTCAAGAGTATGTCATGATTTTCTTTTTTTTTTTTTTTCGTCTCCTATTTTATGCCAGCAAATGGCATCACTCACTTCCCACTCATTCTGGCACCCCTCTGCACAACTGTGCGCAAGTTTGTATTGTTGCAGCCCCAGTACCAGCACTGGAAGCAATCAACATCAAAGCGTCACCCCACCATAGGAGTCAGTGCACAGCAGCTGAGTCACAATGATAGCGGTCGTTGGTGCTTTTTCTGATCCAACACATGCAGGACACCTCCTACTAGACCGCCCCAACCCTTCCCCCCAACTGAAAACAATCTTTGCTTAGTTGCCGAGACAGCATGAGTGAGGGTCCCAGTTTGGAGGGCGCCACCATTTGCATCCAATAATAGTCACCTACAACTTATTGCTACTGACCACTCTGACAAACTCACCTGGAGTGTGGGTGTGGAAAGAAATGAAAACCAAAGTTATCACCAGAGCGGGCGTCAAGGATCACAGAATCTGAGACGTTTTTTCATCTTTTTTGATTGATGAGGATGAAGACGACAATGCTATGGACTTTCAATGTGATCAGTGGCTATATAAAAGGACTGAACTTCACACTTCCTGTTATGAAATTTCCTGGCCTCAACCAGGCCCAAGAGATACAGACACCTGCAGTGTTGGTCAGGAAATTTGAGCAACACCCCCAGTGATGCATCTATGAAGAGGATGAATTTAAAATGCCTCATTCCAGCCTTCGCATTTGAGCCTGTAGCATGCTCAACTCCGAGCAAAAGCCAGCCAAGACTGAAATATCCTACAAATAAATGAAGAAATCAGACCCAAGTCCTCGAAGCCCCAAAGTCCCCAATGCTAACCGCTGCACTACAGCAGCTGGGGGGTGTCACAATGCTAACCGCTGCACTACAGCAGCTGGGGGGTGTCACAATGCTAACCGCTGCACTACAGCAGCTGGGGTGTCACAATGCTAACCGCTGCACTACAGCAGCTGGGGGGTGTCACAATGCTAACCGCTGCACTACAGCAGCTGGGGGGTGTCACAATGCTAACCGCTGCACTACAGCAGCTGGGGGTGTCACAATGCTAACCGCTGCACTACAGCAGCTGGGGGGTGTCACAATGCTAACCGCTGCACTACAGCAGCTGGGGGGTGTCACAATGCTAACCCTTGCACTACAGCAGCTGGGTGTCACATGCTAACCACTGCACTACAGCAGCTGGGGGGTGTCACAATGCTAACCACTGCACTACAGCAGCTGGGGGGTGTCACAATGCTAACCCTGCACTACAGCAGCTGGGGTGTCACAATGCTAACCACTGCACTACAGCAGCTGGGGGGTGTCAACAGTTTTTTTGTATCATGGGCGGCACCAATGGAGGGGACAGAAGGATTCTCAATCTGAAGTTTGCATGTTTAATCCCCGGCAGCTCCCTCTCCTACTCTTACTCTGCTCTCCCCTCTCCCCTGTCTGCGCTCCCATGGATTGCCAATATCTGGGCTGTGACCTGATAACACTGGGTGTGGTTATGAACGTCAGTACCTGAATAAATGGCATGGGGAATAACCCAACAGATGGGACTAAATGGCATGGGGAACAATCCAACAGATGGGAACAATCCAACAGATGGGAATAAATGGCATGGGGAACAATCCAACAGATGGGAATAAATGGCATGGGGAATAATCCAACAGACGGGAACAAATGGCAAGGGGAATAATCCGACAGATGGGAATGAAAAATGAGACCAAAAAAACAAAACAAAATAAACAGCAATGCGTAAGACTGGCCAGGCTGCCACACCAACAAATGTCCTTCCTGCACTAGCCCCAAACATTTGCCTGCATCACTGGAACTGAACTCACCGATTTTCCGCTGACCCGTATGCCAGGGGATGGCTGGGTGCTGACACCAGGGACAAACTTGCACAAGGGGGCGCTGCCCATCTTCTGAGCCGCCGCTCCAGCATAGGGCTGGCCTGGAACATACGACATCGACAAGGTCATGTTAACAGACAAAAGTGTCATGATGCCAAACTGGTTGTGTTTGTTGGCTCTGCTGGAGCAATGACTGTCAAGGCTAAAAGCAGTTCCATGTGTCTTTCCCTCTGATTGTTGAAAGAACTGGTTGAACAGAACAGATTCTATTACTACCTCTAACTTCTATGGTATTCGACGTGGACAATAATTCATTACCTGATCACGTATGTCCTGATACTTCACAATGAAAATACTCTGTCAAATATTTCATGAAAGGTTATCAAAACAAATAAATCTATAAATATTTGAGTTTTGAATGCCGGTAGAACCATGCTAGTCATTCTTATACATATCAGAACCATGCTAGTCATTCTTCTACATATCTATCAATATTTTAGAATCAGTCTCTTTTTGTCTTGTTTTGTTGCTGTTGTTATTGGATGGAGGGTGCCATTCATCCTGGCTTGCCTCCAAGAGTCCTTAACCCCACAGTGCCAAATTCAGTCACCCAGCAGTCCACGGAGAGCAGTGAATATCAGGTCACCACAAGGCAACCCTCCGAAGAAGACACTGCACTGCTGCTGAATCACACCTGTCACGTGGTGCCTACTCATAGCCACTATGCTGATTACCCCCTACTGACAATGGTAATTCCTTAATCACAGAGCCAGCCTAAGCAAGTGCCCCTCTTCCCCCTCCCTAAGGTGTCTCCATCAATCACCAGCATCATCATCAAAGAAAAGGCCCCATGAACCTGCCTCCACCAATGACCTTGACATAAGTGCAGCACTAGCGTAGACATGGAGAGGCACTCAGAACTGAGGTCACTATAATAGCAGAGCATGAAGGGCCACAGGATATGGGACTTTTTTTTTTTAACAATGGTCAACAAGATTGAGGTTAATGACGATGATGCTGTGGCATTCCATTCTGGCCTGATTTCCTGATGTGGCTTTGTGTTATGCTTTCTTTCATGATAAATCCTATCTGGCCTGATTTCCTGATGTGGCTTTGTGTTACTCTTCCTTTTCATGATAAATCCTATCTGGCCTGATGCGGCTTTGTGTTATGCTTTCTTTCATGATAAATCCTATCTGGCCTGATTTCCTGATGTGGCTTTGTGTTACTCTTCCTTTTCATGATAAATCCTATCTGGCCTGATGCAGCTTTGTGTTATGCTTTCTTTCATGATAAATCCTATCTGGCCTGATGCAGCTTTGTGTTACGCTTTCTTTCATGATAAATCCTATCTGGCCTGATGCAGCTTTGAGTTATGCTTCCTTTCATGATAACTCCTATCATCAACTTGATCTCTGAGATACAGAGGCCTGTAGATTAGGTCAGGACATTTGAGCAACATTCCCAGAGGCCATTGCATTACACGGACAAAACTCAACTGTGTGATTCCAGTCTTTCCCTTTTGAGTTTAAACAAACTTGTCAAAGTAAACAGGACATCACCCCAACCAATCCTTCCCCCATACACAATATTTTTTTTTCAGAAAGCACAATCAGAAAGCTTCTCATCCATGTATGTACTGGCCACCCCTTCCATGAACATGACAGGAGAAGGAAAGGAGAGCAGCTCTATGTACTGGCCACCCCTTCCATGAACATGACAAGAGAAGGAAAGGAGAGCAGCTCTATGTACTGGCCACCCCTTCCATGAACATGACAAGAGAAGGAAAGGAGAGCAGCTCTATGTACTGGCCACCCCTTCCATGAACATGACAAGAGAAGGAAAGGAGAGCAGCTCTATGTACTGGCCACCCCTTCCATGAACATGACAAGAGAAGGAAAGGAGAGCATCTAAAACTGAGCCAGTGAGGGATACGGATACGGATACGGAAAGTTTAATCATGTTTAGGCCATTGCCCCTCATGAAGGGGTGTATATACAAACAATTGTCCAGTCTGGCATTTAGAATCAATGACATCATTCGTAATACACTTTGCAATAATTTCAAGAGATGAGAATAGAACGCAATTTGAAAGCCTTGTAAAGATAGATTGACAAATTTCTGATCGTTTTTTCATGTACACATGCCATAAGCAACGCTAATTTGAACTGATTTGGAACCTTATAATATTTCAACGCTATGTATTGTGCTCTTAAGTCGCTTAAAATAGGACAACATAGAACAAAATGTACCTCATCTTCTTTCTCTCTTTGACAAAGTGGACATAGTAAGTCACCTTCACTGTGTTGTCTATGACGATTACGATGTACTTCGATTTCAGAAATACCAAGCCTAAATCTTATCAATACATGCCTCAAATATCTGTCCAAATTGAGTAATAAATATGTTTTAGCATCCGGAATAGTGCAGAAGGTTCTGTAAACGTTAAACCTGTCACTGTTATTGATATGGTAATTCCAATCCTGCCATCTACACAAAATTAACCTTTCCCTAAACGTTTCCAGAAACTCGCTTATCCCTTCTACCCCTTGATTGAGCCATACATATCCGAATCCAAACATATACAATTTACAGCGAACATTTGAAGCCCAGTTTTTCTTGTCACGCAAATCTAAATCGAAAAGCATTCTATAGGCCTTACACGGTAGTCTACATTCGTCCATCCTCGTCAGCTTTAGCCAATACCTGACACACTTTACAGCTGAATTTATGTAAATAGGATATCGATTTGTTTCTCCATACGCCATGTCATTAGGTGTTCTCATTTCTACTCCCAAGAATCTCTTAATAGCAAATAAATGTACCTTTTCACAATGGAGTGCTGCATTGTCAAGGCCCCATAACTCTGCACCATACTGAACAACAGATTGAACCTGTGAGTCAAATAACTTAAAAAAGGAAGAAGGAGAAGAACACTTTAGCTTAAATAACTTTTGTAAAATACACAATAACGCGTTTTTTGCTGTGCTACTGAGATCACGACATGCAACAACAAAACTTAACTTTGTTGAAAAATAAATTCCTAGGTATTTGTAGACATTCACAACAGGCATAACAATCCCGTTGTAGGTCCACCTTTCTCTAGCAGCTAAATACCCCCCTTTTCTGAATACCACTATATTGCTTTTATTCATATTGACCTTCAGCTGCAAAGCAGCAGCTGCACGTTGAAGACTGTTAATCTGCGTTTGTAATCCAGTGGCAGTCTCTGAGAGTAAGGCCACATCATCTGCCAGTAGTAATATGAATAATTCAAAGTAGTCAGACGTAAACATTGCACCATGCCTCCCTCTTCTCATCACCTCTAATGCTAGTTCATTAATGAATAAAGAAAACAGGACAGGACTGCAGGCGTCTCCTTGTTTCACTCCACGGGTGCAGTTGATATAATCAGTCACGTTACTTCCGCATTTAATTCTGGCTTTGACATTGTCATACATACTACGAATACACCTAAATATCTTGCCTTTGATGCCATTTTTCAATATTATGGGCCATAATAAGTTCCTTTCAACAGAGTCGAAAGCCTTTTCAAAATCAATGAAGGCTACATATAATTTACGATTGAAACAAAACTGTTTTTGAACGAGTGCCAATAATGTAAACATGTGATCAATTGTGGAGTAACCTTTCTTAAATCCTGCTTGATGTTCACCAGTCAGATTATATTCTTTTATCCATTCCTGCAGTCTGCTATTAATAATTGTGCTGTAAATTTTACTGCTCGTATCACACAGTGAAATGCCTCTATAATTGTTTGGATCATTAACGTTACCCTTCTTAAACAGGGGCTGCACAATAGAGTTGGTCCAATTGTCTGGGAACACGCCTTTATCAAACAACGTATTAAAAAGCTTTACAAAAAAGTCAACAACTCGGTCCCCACCATACTTCAACAACTCACCAATAATTTCATCCGGTCCGGCAGCTTTTCCATTTTTTAACCTATTTACAGCTAGTAGAACTTCTTCATTTGTTATTGGACGGTTTATAAAACTAATTTCCTCCTCATCGATATCATTGCAATTTCCATATGAATTAGTAATATCTGTTGTTACTTCTAGTTCAAGCAAATCTTTAAAATGTTTGAACCAGTCATCGACTGTTAGACTATTTTGAACACGTTTTCTTTTAAAGGATATTTTACGCACAGTTTCCCAAAATTCTCTCTGATTGTTCACTGATGAAATAAGTCTGTCTAACAACATATCGTTATACTGTTTTTCTTTTCTCTTTATCAGATGTTTGTATTCTCTTCTTGCTATGCAGTAGGCATCACTGTCTTCTTTTCTTCTCGTTTTTCTAAGAATAGAGAGCAGCCCTTTTGCCTTAACTTTGCTTAACCTACATTCTTTATCATACCAATCACTGTTTTTGTCATACTTTGTTAGATTAATTCTCTTTTTCATACAACTTGCTTGCCTTTTGATCCAGTCATTAAACAGATGCAAAGCACCATTGAAATCATGATCAATTAAGTTTGTGGCACGATCAAGTATCAACAGTGTTTCATCTGATGTCATTTTCTGAGTATAGACTGACCCTAAATCGTTGTTCCACACAAACTTTTCAATGACCTGGTCTATTTCTGTGGGATTTACTTGCGATCTGGTTTTCCTTTCAGAAAATCTAAAATTTAATTCGACAGGCAAATGATCTGAATCTATTCTCTCTGAGATCACCATTTCACAGGAAGACGCAAAACCGAAAAACAATTCCTTAGACAGAAGAAAGTAATCATTAACGCTACAACCTGCTTCTGATATGAACGTATAGTTGCCGTCAGCATCCCCATTACATGTGCCATTTAGAATCCACAATCCAAAGGTTGTGCACATATTTAACAAATATCTTCCATAATTATTTATACCATTGTCTGCAGACTTCCTCATGCCTTTAGCAGAAAAAGAACAATCATAAACAAGGTGATCATAAACATCATTTTCATCAAAGATATCTGGACAAATGTCAGAAGTCCTACTATTCAAATCGCCTGACAGAATTACATGCACATCCTCAAACTCAAGTAGAGAATCAAAAAGACATTGTTCAAGCTCACTAATACCATTTTCAACATCAAAATAAGTGTAATATGGCGAACCTTCAGGTGGAATATAAGTACATACATATAACACATCTTCCATAAAGCCAAAAACACTCTTATCAACCAAAAATAAAAGAATATTTGGGGAGTCTGTCTTGATTTCATGGACATAGGGTGCAAGTTCAGTTTTAATGAGACATATAACTCCACCAGAATGTCTTCCTTGTTTTGAAAACTTAACTGCTGGTTTACAGAAAACAGTATAGCCCGGAAATACTAAGTTTTGGAAATCCTCTACGAAGGTTTCGACAAGACATATGAAATCAAATTTCAACAAAAAGGGAGTAAAGTCTACATCACTGAATTTAGATAAGAGTCCATTTACATTCCAGTGCAAAAAAGAGAAGGAAACATCACAATCTTTATCATTTTCACAACCATCAAAATGTAACACACTTTCATTCTCACTGACATCTTTCCTTTCACCCCTCAGTGTGTTCCCCTCCAATCGTTCACCAGACAATCATTATCACCCCTGTCCTCTCTTTCCGAGTTAACGTTTTCCTTTTGAGATGCCCCCCTCTTGCAACTTCCACTGTCAGTTTGTGTGTCACGTGATACTGATCGGTAAATGTCTTCAACTCTGTTTACACCACAAATATCCATGCTATCAGTTTTAGAACATAAGAAGGTCGCTTCGCCTGCATTAACACAATCAGTCATATTCATATCAACAAGAAGATTTTGATCAATACAATTAAACATAAATTCTTCCTCCACATTTACATGTGACCCCCACCCCACCTTTGCGCGCTCAGTATTTACGACGTCAACGTCAACCGGTTCACAACACAGTTTCCGCACACCACTGCCATCGCACCCGGCCTTTTGGCGTTCTGCACAGCTAGCACGTGCAGATCTGTAGGATGACACCGGTGTCGAGCTGGGCTGGCCTCCCCCCTATCTTGACTCTGTAAGAGCTCCCCCCTCTCCCAGATAGTACTTTTTCCCCTCAATAAGGAGGTGATCGAAGACCATAGTCGCTCGCTTGCCTTCCTCTCTGGCCTTCTTTAGATGCGGGGACAGTTGTTTTCTTACGTCTCTTACACGTAGAGAGAAGTCCTCGCCAACGAACACCTCACTTCCCTTCAGATTACGTTTGGCCTTTAGAATTTTCTCTTTGTCTCTGAAGAAAGTGCAGCAGGCGATGACGGGCGAGTTGGATTTGCCGTTCAAGCGATGGACCCGGTCGAACTGAACATCTCCAGTCAGTTGTAATTTGTCCACTAGCAGGTCGCCGACGATGCCTTCACATTCAGCCGGCGTCTCGTTCGGCTTACGAGGAAGACCGTAGAAAATTAAGTTGTTTCGCTTGGAGCGTCCTTCTAAATCATCGGCTTTACGTTCTGTGTCCAGCATCCTCTTTTTCAAAGCTTCGTTTTCTCGACGAAGATCAGCCACTTCTTCTTTCAGGAACTGAATCTCTTCTTGTAACCCAGCAAAACCGTCACGAATGTCCTTAATGTCATCTTTAATATTGTCCACTTTGCTGTTCAGATCCTGCAGCATAGACACGACATCCATGAGGGTGGGTGACTCAGTAGGCTGGGAGGTTGTTGGCTTGCTGGCCGAGGAATTTGCTGCTTTCTCAGTACTGGCTCTCCTGTCAGAGCTCAGGCAGGTCTGGCGGTAGCTGTCCTTACGTGGTCCAGGATTTTGTTCCACGTCGCCACACTGGAGCAATAAACTACCCCAGAATAAAAACGAGAGGAGGCAGCCTGCCGTTACACCGTCTACCGCCGTTTTCAGTGTCAATGTCTTCACGCGCATGGCGACGCTAATTTCCACTCTCTTCGCCATAAATGAGAGAAATACTGATAGAAAGCACCCACATCTTGCCCTAAACTCGAGTTGTGATGAAGGCATGATGCTTCATAAAGGTACTTGCCACACACACAGTCGAAACACTTTCCAGATCCGGTGCAATTAACAAGCAAACACAGAGCTAATTAATATACGTGTCGCACTCCTGAATGCTGCTCACACACCCCGCCAGTGAGGGAGGAAACAAGAAAGAAGTCAAAGGGAGGAGAGGGAGAAAGCGAAGAAGAAAAGGGGGGGGGGGGGGGAGGTATTGGCACACTCATTCTGACACAACAGCATTCCACCCAGCCACCCACATATATTCACACTCCAACATCATACCAAAGAGAAGTTCTTATGGGATATAAGGGAATTTGTGGCGGAGTGCGATTATTCCGGTATTTTCCGGCAAGACAAAATTCTTAACGCATGTCAGGCATGCGTACAAGCACTTCCTTTTTCAAGTAACACGCTAGCAGTGAAGACCCACTCTCTGCTCTCCGAAAAAATTGCACGGTAAGATCCTCATCCATCGAAGCCTATATGGTGTCTAACATGCCGCATGCCTTGTTACTTGGTCATTCCATCATCAAACGTTTTGCTGTGCATATTTATGATGCAGATGATGTGTGTTTGAACGCAAATATAAAGTTGCAAGACACTGGCTCTGTGGAGATAGTCGGCAGAGCCAGACTCACGGTACACGGTCTTCTGCGCGATAACAAAACACTCCCAGGCATAATGAATAATCTTAAACACCAACCCAACATCATCTTTCTTCAGATAGGAGGCAACGATTTCAGGCTTGGGACAACACATGAGGACTTAGCTATGGATACGTTGGCCTTGGCCTCTTTACTGAAAGGCAGATTCGGAGTGGAACATGTCATGTTTGGACAGTTGTTGCCAAGATTCAAAGCATAACGATCCGGGAAATGGTGGTTCTTATCAAAACAAGAAGAAGCACAATACAACACATCGGTGCAACAAGTACTCCACCAGCACTCATTCTGACACAACAGCATTCCACCCAGCCACCCACATATATTCACACTCCATCATCATACCAATGAAAAGAAACATATCGGCAGTGGTTTAGAGGTCGACCTTTTCTTCTTTTTTTTCACTGCTCGCTTACTTCAGCACATGACCCCTTGACCTTTACCTGCCACAGGGTCGGGACGTGTGGACTGAGAGCGAGACTGCCGGTTTTTACTGCTGTTGTCGTTGCCATAGCGATAGGGGCGGGGCTGTCCTGTGTGGGGATGGACAGAGATGCCGGTCTGTTGCCATGGGGATGCTTGTTAGCCTGCAGAGATGGAGGCTGCTGTTTCTCCCTGGAACAACATGCATACACTGACTGAACGGTCCTTAATGATCATTCTCTATGCTACAACATACTTACATTGATTGAACGGTCATTACTCATCATTCTCCATGCTACAACATGTGTTCATTGATTGAATGGTCATTACTCATCATTCTCCATGCTACAACATGTGTTCATTGATTGAATGGTCATTGTAATCATTCTCCAAGCAACGACATGTGTACATTGATTGAATGGTCATTACTGATCATTCTCCCTGCTACAACATGCATGCACTGATTGAATAGGTTATTACTTGATCATTCTCTCTGCTACAACATGCATGCATTGACTGAACGGTCATTACTGATCATTCTCCCTGCAAACAGTGTTTACACTGATCAAATGGGCTGTCATTATTGACCATTCCCTCTGCAATATAAAATGTATACATTGAACTGGCTGTGATTATCAATCATTCTACCTGCAATGACATGTGCACTTTGATTAATTGTCTGTTCTGTGTGCTCTGTGCTGTCATTTCTGTTGAATGATTTGGTGTCATAAGCAGCATTCCCATAGAGTTATATG
>CM065733.1:733189-788189 GCA_033310375.1 Conus canariensis
TGGGCTACTTTAAGCATGATTATTTTCATCTATTCAGCTCCGTTTCTTCGTTTGAATACTTTGAGACATGACAGTGTGGGTGTACAAGAACTGTGCTGAGGGAAGTTTGGGAAGCAGAAAGGGCAGGTCCAGGTCAGGAAGAGGGAAAGGTGGGGCATCATGGAGATGAGGGCTGGTGCGCCGTCAGATTGGGGTTACAGGCTGTGAGTGCCGTTGTTACATGGATGCATGTTTGTTGTCATTTAGGACTTCTTCTCTGCCTTGCTTCTGTTCTTCTTCACCTTCTCCTCTCCCACACTCCTCTTTTCCACACTTCCCACTCCTGCTCTATTACTCCTGTTCTTCTCTTGTGCTGCAATCCTGCCTTTGGGCGTAGAGACTTTTAGGGCACAGAGTAAGTCATACCTTCATTCATTCATGCTGTAAGTCTATGACAGGCGCAGATAAAAACGACCACGGTTGACAGATTGATCAATATTTGCAGAAATACATAATAAAAGCTAATACTAATGGTATCTGTCATATATCAATGTTATCTTTCACTGTGTTGATGGTGCTAAACAAAACCAAACAAAGCAAAACAAAAAACAAACAGACAAACAAACAGACAAAAAGAAACCCACTCTGAAGACGTTGGAAACACCATGCTACCTTTTGTGGCGTCGTCGTCAGCCTCGCTCTGCCCATCATGAACGCGTCTCGGGTGAAACGATGCGCCGCCGTGGTCCATGCAATGGCCTACAACCACCAAATGCAGCATAAAATCAAACTACAATCACTAACATCAAACTACACATCAACATCAAACTACACATCACTAACATCAAAACATATCAACACAAACTACACATCACTAACATCAAACTACATCAACATCAAACACACATCACTAACATCAAACTACACATCATTAACATCAAACTACACATCACTAACATCAAACTAACATCACTAATCAAACTACATATCACTAACATCAAATACACTCAATAACATCAAACTACACATTAATAACATCAAACTACACATCAATGACATCAACACACACATGACACAAATACACATCATAACATAACACACATCACAATGTTTCATCATCATCAGTCTACTGAACATAACCACCACATAAAGCGTTTTGTTAACTTCCAACAGCAACAACCTATTATGTACACCGTCTCAGATCAGTTCACACAGCAGACACAATGACCACATACAGAGCGTTACATCAGTCTGCACAACAAATGCAATCACCCTAACACAATGCAACGTCAAAACACACAACAGGTACAGTGAAAACACACTGAAAGTGACACCAAACTACACAACAGACATGACATGCTGAGCGTTGCGTCAATCTACATAGAAGCAAACACCAAACACAGGGCACTACATCAGTCCACACAACAGACTCAACCACCTCATTCACAGAGCTACATCAGTTTGCCACAGACACAACCACCACATGCAAAGTGTTACATGAAACTCCACAACAGAATTAACCACAACACTCAAGAGCATTACATCAATCTATACAATAAAGGAACAACAAACAGCACGCTCTGGCATGTTCTGGGGGGTGATGCGAAGACTGTGTAAATCACAGCCAGCCTGGAAAGAGTCTGAGTAACCTTGCCTCTGTAGTTCATTCTGGAATTCCTCATATCCTCCTATAGAAACTGTCACGCATTTTTGTTCTTGTTACGTTGGATTTCTCTGTTTGCGTGTTTGTGAACTTGAAGGTTTTGCTAGTGTTGTTTTAGCTTGTGAGCAAAACTCTTTTTTTTTCCCCCATAAACAACAGATCACTGTTCTAACAACTGTGGCTGCAGGTTGCATCTGTTGCGTAGTTTTAAGTAAAGCTCCATGTGTTGTGACTGTGTCCATTGTGTAGTTTGATGCCACGCTCCTCGCAGGGTAACTGTAGGTAGTATTGGGCTTGATGTAAAAAGGCTGCACCATGGAGATGCTCATACATCAATCTGTCCCCAAGTAGGTTCACAGAAAGGACAAATCCATTCTATTTGCAAAACAATTAGGAGTGCACGCACATGCGTGCACACACACACACACACACACACACACACACACACACAATCTCTCTTTCTCTCTCTCGCACACCAATACACACACACACGCACACACACACACACACACACACACACACACACGCACACACACACACATACACGCACACACACACACACACACACACGCACACACACAAATACTCTCTCTCCCTTTCTTCTCTTTCCTTCTGTTCTCTTACACACAAATGCGTGCTTGCAGACACACACACACACACACAACGCCCCAACACACATATGCACACACAAATACACACACCCCTACACATGCATATACACACATATACACATGCACATGCACACACACACACACACACACAAAGAAATAACACACATTTGCATGCACACACACACACACACACACGCACACACATACATACATACGCGCGCGTGCACACACACACACACACACATGCACACACACACACACACGTAAACACACATATGCACACACACAGATACACATATGCAAATACACCTACACACACATTACATTTGCACACATATATACACGTACACACAAGGAAATTACAGACATCTGCACACACACACACACACACACACACACACACACACACACTCACACACACACACACACACTCACACAACACACACACACACACACACACACACACACACACACAAACACACACACACACACACACACAATTCAATTCAATTCAACTTTTAATCTTTTGACCCCTGTTGGGTCATGGAGGATACAAATGTAACAAAGAGAAATACGAAACTCACTCAGAACAATGTGTGAACATAGTTGCGAAATGCTGAATTCTGGTAAACTGTAATGATCTCATTAAACAGTCTTCCCATTTTTTAGAAACTTACTAATATTCAAACAAATGCGTCTTCCTTTTTGAAATAAATTACAAAAGTTGAAAACAGACTTTGGTTTTAGATATTTTTTAGGGATGAATTTTTCACGAAGTTCATTATATTTTGGACATTCCATGATGCAATGAAATTCATCTCCAATTTCACCCATTTCACAGTTACGACAAATATGCAATTCTCTTGGAACATGATGGTGTCTTCCAATTTCAATTTGCAATTTATGGTTACTATATCTAAATTTTAATAAAGATATAACATAAATATCTGGTAAGGTAGAAATATAATGTTCTTTTCCAAAGACAGTCTTTACACTTTTATAGAATACACACTTGTTGCTGTTTTCAAGAGAACTGCGCCAATCACGAGCATAATTATTTTGCAACTCCTTTTTAACACACTCACATAAGTTACTTCTGTTTGTGAATGAATGAGATTCCCAAACACAATCAAAACCAGTTTCAAATAAAATGCTTTTAACATAACTAAGCCATGGTGAAACGAAAATTCCTTTTGTATATAGTTCATGTAAGATATTATATACTTTGTTTGAATACTTTTAGAATCAGGAACAACTAAGTTAGCCCAGAACCTTATCATTCTCACTTTAATCAGTACAGATAAAGGATAGATTCCGGTTTCACCATAAATCATTGAAGTCATTGTAGTTTTATTTAATCTAAATAAATACTTTAAAAAACATAACTAACTTTTCTAATATATCAACATTTCCATAACCCCAAATTTCACAACCATACAACAACACAGGTACAACTATGGAATAAAATAATTGTATGCAAACATCAATTGGCAATTTCTGTTTTCCTTGCAGTTTGTAATAATGAAAACATTGCCTTGAGAGCCTGATTATAAGCACATTTTTTTGCTTTGTAAAAACAACCTGTTCTGCTGAACTCGATGCCTAAGTATTTCATTGAATTAAGAACCTCTATTTTTTCATTCCCAAAGAAAAAAATTTCACGCATACTATTTCGACCATGAAAGACAACTATTTTTGTTTTCTTTGGATTTACTTCTAACTGCCATTGCATGCAATATATATGTAAGGCATTAAGTTCTTTTTGCAAAGCTGATTTAGAATTTGCCAATAAAATTGTATCATCAGCATATAACAATACAAGCAATTTAATAAACTGTTCAAGTTTCAACTCTTGCGTTAAATCATATTCTAAAGTAGAACAGTTATTGTCAATAAGGAACTGTTGTAGATCATTCAAAAATAATGAAAACAATAAGGGTGAAAGGTTTTCTCCTTGACGAACTCCCCTAAAACTGCCAAAGAACTCTGATTTTTGACCATTTAGAAAAATGCACGATTTTATTTGATCATACATATTGATTACAACGTGCAGTATTTTCCCAGATATGCCTTGACTCATCAGTTTGTGCCATAAAGCATGCCTCCAAATAGAATTAAATGCCTTTCTGTAATCAATAAAAGCACAGTATAATTTTCCATTGTTGATTGCAAACATGTCAATTAATGATTCAAGGACAAAAGCATGGTCAAGCATTGAATGCATGTGACTAAAACCTTCTTGGTTTTCTGAAATAAGTCCATTTATTTCAACAAAATAAGTAAGTCTGCTATTTAGAATTGACGTGAATAATTTGCCTACACAACTCAACAGTGTTATCCCTCTGTAGTTATTGCAGTCTTGTTGATCTCCTTTGCCTTTATAGAGTGGTACAATTAACCCTGTCACCCAATCTTCTGGTATAATACCAGAATCCAAAACACGATTAAACAATAAACAATAAAACTTTGTCATATAAGGAACACTGTTCTTTATATATTCATTCCTTACTAAATCAACTCCTGCTGCTTTATTATTCTTTAAACATTTAATGACTCTTTCAATTTCATCCTCAGTAACTGAATCATTTAAAATGTCTAGATTGATATTTATTTCAGATACTTCATTACTAAAAATGATATCATTACATCCAGTATTTTGATTAAGGAACTGGAAATGATTTTTAAGCTCTTCAAGAGGTATAGGACACAATGAAGCTTTTTTGCCTTTAATTTTCCTCCAGTAATCCCTTGGATTTCTAGTTTTTAAAGCTCGCAATTCTCTATGCCATTTTCTCATTGCTCTTCTTTCAGACCGTCTCAAAACATTTTTATATTCTTTGCTTTTAGCAGCAAGATTATTTAGATTAGGCACAGTATTTGAACATTTAACATTATGCTTTGCTTTAAAGTACTGGCTTCGAGAAACCTTACACTCCTTATCAAACCAGCTTTGATTCTGCCTCATTGAATAGCTATTATTGTAAGTATTAGAGTAAGTACCAAATGTATCCTTTGCTGAATCAACAAGAATTGACGAAAACCGCTTATTCATTTCACTGATTGATATTGTGCCTTGTTCAAATAAAGTTACAATTTCATCAACATTGTAATTTGCTAAATGTTCTTTATATTCATTACATTTGTTGTTATCCCATCTTCTAATCTCTGCACCATCATACCTTTGATGCAGAGAGTGTTTAGTACCATTAGGTTCATTGAAAACAAAACAGGTTTTAACTGGAAGAGACAGGCATAATGGGCAATGCACATCAGAGAACAACGCATCAAAAACATCAACTTTAAACTTACTTGTTTTTTCCATCAAATATCTCACACACTCACACACACACACACTCACACACACACACACTCACCTGCCCGTTAGGACGACACAGGATGGTGGTACACTCGGGCCCTGTGCCCCACTTCTGCTGTTCCTTCCAGACAAACTCCTGAGGGGGATTATGCAGCGAGTGGTCGCTGCAGCCCGCGTACACCGTCACCGTGGAGTTGGGGGCGAACTTGGTACGAGGGGGGAAGCGGTACACCGCCACTGGGTGACCCCCCACGTTCTGCTGTAGCATGTAGCCTCCAAACTCTATCTCCTGAGCACAAAGAAATGTAGCACATGTAATCACTGTAGCCTCCAAACTCTACCTCCTGAACACAGAGAAATGTAGCACATGTAATCTACAAACTCTTGTCATTGCTGCAGCCTCCAAACTCTACCTCCTGAGCACAGAGAAATGTAGCACATGTAATCTACAAACTCTTGTCATTGCTGCAGCCTCCAAACTCTATCTCCTGAACACAGAGAAATGTAGCACATGTAATCACTGTAGCCTCCAAACTCTACCTCCTGAACACAGAGAAATGTAGCACATGTAATCTACAAACTCTTGTCATTGCTGCAGCCTCCAAACTCTATCTCCTGAGCACAGAGAAATGTAGCACATGTAATCTACAAACTCTTGTCACTGCTGTAGCCTCCAAACTCTATCTCCTGAACACAGAGAAATGTAGCACATGTAATCACTGTAGCCTCCAAACTCTACCTCCTGAACACAGAAAAATGTAGCACATGTAATCTACAAACTCTTGTCATTGCTGTAGTCTCCAAACTCTACCTCCTGAACACAGAGAAATGTAGCACATGTAATCTACAAACTCTTGTCATTGCTGCAGCCTCCAAACTCTATCTCCTGAACACAGAGAAATGTAGCACATGTAATCACTGTAGCCTCCAAACTCTACCTCCTGAACACAGAGAAATGTAGCACATGTAATCTACAAACTATTGTCATTGCTGCAGCCTCCAAACTCTATCTCCTGAGCACAGAGAAATGTAGCACATGTAATCTACAAACTCTTGTCACTGCTGTAGCCTCCAAACTCTATCTCCTGAACACAGAGAAATGTAGCACATGTAATCACTGTAGCCTCCAAACTCTACCTCCTGAACACAGAAAATGTAGCACATGTAATATCTACAAACTCTTGTCATTGCTGTAGTCTCCAAACTCTACCTCCTGAACACAGAGAAATGTAGCACATGTAATCTACAAATCTTGTCATTGCTGTAGCCTCCAAACTCTATCTGCTGAGAAAGAGAAATGCAGCACATGTAATCTATAAACTCTGTCATCAGACAAAGGAGGGACATGGAGCATATACAATTCTAACACGATCTCCTGAGCTTAGACATAGAACATGTAGCATCTAAACTCTGTCTTCTAAATTTAAAGAGACATCAAACAGTCCAAACTCTTGAACATAAAGAGACATGAAACATGCTGCTTCCAAACTCTTGAACAAAAAGAGACAAGCGATTTGCAGCCTCCAAAACTTGAACATAAAGATACATGGAACAGCCTCCAAACTCTTGAACTTAAAGAGACACAGAACATGCAGCCTCCAAACTCTTGGACATAAAGAGGCATGATACATGCAGCCTCCAAACTCTTGATCTTAAAGAGACATGGAACATGCAGCCTCCAAACTCTTGAACATAAAGAGACATGGAACATGCAGCCTCCAAACTCTTGAACATAGAGACAGAGAACATGTAGCCTCCAAAGTCTGAACATAAAGAGACATAGAACATGTAGCCTCTAAACTCTTCAACATAAAGAGACATAGAACACGTAGCCTCCAAAGTCTGAACATAAAGAGACATGGAACATGCAGCCTCCAAACTCGAACATTAAGAGACTCAACTCAACTCAACTCAACTACTTTAACTGCAAAGGTCACCAACCTATTTGCAATGAGGTCAAGAACAAAAGTAGAACACATACACGCTTGGCGCATATGCTGAAAATTAAGAAAGAAAATATTTGCATAACAAAATGGTCTTCCTGAAATTACTCTGGCATTTGTGTGTTAACTGATAAAAGTTCCTCTCTTCGTTTTAGTGCTTTAAAAATGAACATAGCTACAGTGCGAGTTATATTCTCTTTTCATTTTGCAGTAAAAGAAGCAATGACACTTGAACATATTTAGTAGGAGGCAAAATGTATTTTTCTCTTAAATCTTTATAGGATGGACAAACAATCAAAAAATGTATTCCATCCTCGATTTGATTATAGAATGGACAGTTTTTTTTGTTTAGCATGTATCTTTGATGGACATTCAAATCACTGATACCAAGTTGAAATCTCACGAACACTTTGAAAAATTCAGGAATTGTAATATCAGTTAAATATTTCTCAGGCTGCCATAAGAATCTGAAGGAACGATATGTTGAATATCTGTCACTATTAAGTATTTCACTATCCCAATTTTGTCTATAACAGTCAGTCATGCGTTATGACATGAAACACATAATCTCCAAACTCTTGACCATAAAGAGACAAGAAACATGCAGCCTCTAAACTCTTAAACATAAACAGACATAGAATGCACAGCCTCCAAGTTCACTCCTCAGCACAGAAAGACAAGGAACTAGTAGCTTTTAAACTCTATCTACTGAGCATAGAGCCATGTGGAACATGCCGTCTCTAGGATTTGGAGCATGTAGTCTCCAATCTCCTATCTCCTGAGCATAGAAAGACAAGGAACACATAGCCTTCAAACTTTATCTCCTCAGCATTGAGCATAGAGAGAGACGGATAATGTTATCTCCTGAAAATAAAGAGACATAGCCTCCAAACCTATATCTCCAAAATATGAAGAAACATAAAACATACCGCCTCTGAACTCAATTTTCTGAGCACATAGAGAGACATGTAACATGCACCTCCAAACTCTATCTCCTGAATATAAAGAGACATCAAACATACAGCCTTCAATCTTGTCTCCTGAATATAAAGAGACCTCAAACATACAGCCTTCAAACTCTGTCTCCTGAATATAAAGAGACATCAAACATACAGCCTTCAAACTCTGTCTCCTGGATATAAAGAGACCTCAAACATACAGCCTTCAAACTCTGTCTCCTGAATATAAAGAGACCTCAAACATACAGCCTTCAAACTCTGTCTCCTGAATATAAAGAGACCTCAAACATACAGCCTTCAAACTCTGTCTCCTGATATAAAGAGACCTCAAACATACAGCCTTCAAACTCTGTCTCCTGCAATATAAAGAGACCTCAAACATACAGCCTTCAAAGTCTGTCTCCTGCATATAAAGAGACCTCAAACATACAGCCTTCAAAGTCTGTCTCCTGCAATAAAAGAGACCTCAAACATACAGCCTTCAAAGTCTGTCTCCTGCATATAAAGAGACCTCAAACATACAGCCTTCAAAGTCTGTCTCCTGCATATAAAGAGACCTCAAACATACAGCCTTCAAACTCTATCTCCTGCATATAAAGAGACCTCAAACATACAGCCTTCAAACCTGTCTCCTGCATATAAAGAGACCTCAAACATACAGCCTTCAAACTCTGTCTCCTGAATATAAAGAGACCTCAAACATACAGCCTTCAAACTCTGTCTCCTGCATATAAAGAGACCTCAAACATACAGCCTTCAACTCTGTCTCCTGCATATAAAGAGACCTCAAACATACAGCCTTCAAACTCTGTCTACTGCATATAAAGAGACCTCAAACATACAGCCTTCAGACTCTGTCTCCTGCATATAAAGAGACCTCAAACATACAGCCTTCAACTCTGTCTCCTGCATATAAAGAGACCTCAAACATACAGCCTTCAAACTCTGTCTCCTGCATATAAAGAGACCTCAAACATACAGCCTTCAACTCTATCTCCTGCATATTAAAGAGACCTCAAACATACAGCCTTCAAACTCTGTCTCCTGCATATAAAGAGACCTCAAACCCATACAGCCTTCAACTCTGTCTCCTGCATATAAAGAGACCTCAAACATACAGCCTTCAACTCTGTCTCCTGCAAAATAAAGAGACCTCAAACATACAGCCTTCAAACTCTGTCTCCTGCATATAAAGAGACCTCAAACATACAGCCTTCAAACTCTATCTCCTGCATATAAAGAGACCTCAAACATACAGCCTTCAAACTCTGTCTCCTGCATATAAAGAGACCTCAAACATACAGCCTTCAAACTCTGTCTCCTGCATATAAAGAGACCTCAAACATACAGCCTTCAAACTCTGTCTCCTGAATATAAAGAGACCTCAAACATACAGCCTTCAAACTCTGTCTCCTGCATATAAAGAGACCTCAAACATACAGCCTTCAAACTCTGTCTCCTGAATATAAAGAGACCTGGAACATACACAAACTCGCGCATATAAAGCCTCTAAATACATCAACCTCTCCGGATGTGAAGAACAGAAAAATGAGGATGTATGAGTAGCCACTGAACAATGCCCTTAAGGTAGAATATGATGCCTGTAATAATCTATAAGCTGTCTGAAGAGAGAGAAATATGGACCAGATAACCTCCAAACCCTATCCGCTGAAGACGAGAAATATGGATTAGCCTCCAAATTCTATGTATGCTATATATAGAAGAATTGAATATGTTGACTCCCAACTCTTTCTGCTGAGGATAGTATATGGTGTGTATAGCCTACAAACTCTATCTGCTAGTGTAAGATACAGAGGAACAGAACATGAAGCCTCCAAACTCTATCTTTTGTACATGTAGCCTTCAAACTCTTTCTTTTGTACATGTAGCCTTCAAACTCTATCTTTTGTACATGTAGCCTTCAAACTTTTGTATGTGTACCCTCCAAACTCTATCTTTTGTACTTGTAACCTTCAAAATTTTGTACATGTACCCTCCAAACTCTATATTTTGTACACGTAGCCTTCTATCTTTTGTACATGTAGCCTTCAAACTCTGTCTCCTGAACTCAGACATGGAGCTTGTAACCTCAAAAATTCTATGTCCTGAACAAAGACAGACAAGAAAAATTCAGCCTCCAAACTCTGTCTCCCAAAGACAAAGACCTATCAGTTTAACCTCCAAACTCTATCTCCCAAAGACAAAGATCTATCAGTTTAACCTCCAAACTCTGTCTCCCAAAGACAAAGACAAACTCTTATCTCCTGAAATAGAATATGGCACCGGTAGGCTCCAAACTATAACTGCTGAAGATGAAGATACATGGAAAACGCTTCCTTTGGTGTCTTTTGAACACAGACACACATGTAGCTCCCAAACTCGCCTGAACCTAGGCATGGATCACGTCACTTCCAAACGCTGTATCCTAAAGACAGACAACAACAGTTACCTGGATACAGAATGACACAAAGCCCACAGCCTCAACACAGTCTCCAGAAGACATAAAAATATGGAGTTTCTAAACTTTACCTTCAGAAGAAAAAAAGACTTGAAGGAGCCTCTTGAAGACAGAAAGGCACAGAGCAAATAGTCTCCAAACTTTAAAAGGCATAATGATACAAAGCTTATAATCTCCCGACAACATAATGATTCAGTTCATAACACTAAATGCTATGAAACAACAGCTAGCACAAAACTCAAAACCTGGTTTCCACAAGACATAAAGACACACCATGCATTCTGAATATCTTGCACTCCCAAACTGGCAGATTTGCACATGAATTTCAAAGCCTGTGGCACAGTTACATAGGGAGACGTTCACTGATCTGAAAGTTGCAGACCCAATGGAACATGCACATACAACGTAATGCAGCAAAAGAAGTCTGGAGTGAAACACAACATAGAACTCCTCAAATGACTGATACAACAATAAGGCAAAACTGAAAACAATGCATGTTGACAGAAACACTGTCGTTGCCTGTTAAAGGGACAATGATTCTCTGATGACACCTTTCGTCATCAGTTTTTGTCCCACCCCAACCTGATCAGAATCTCCCCTCACTCAGACCTCTCCCTCCCCCCCCCCCCCCAAACCCCTTTGTCCCCTTCTTTTCCGGCCCTGTTTCTGCTTCCCTTCTTTCAATACCATCTCCTCCCCCTCCACTCAACCCTCGATCCCCTCACCTCCCCCCCCCCTCTGCCCCCCCTCCCCCCCCCCCCCCCCCCCATGCTCTCAACTCTGCACAGAACTATGGTAATCTTCAACTTTCCTTCAACTGAACTTCTATACTTTCTTGATATAAATGAAACAGACATCCGGGACTTTACTCTTCACTCCACGCCAATCATCAGCTACTCAACAGAGATGAAAAGTAAAGTTTAAACCACCTTAGTTACTGACTCATCTTATGTCAGTCTGCAATCCACTTCACCTTCTATACAAAAAAGATTAATGTTGTTGTTAAAGGCTAATGGACAGAAAGTAAATCTTTCTTTTCCTCCTGATTGTGTAGAGTCACTGGTTGTTTGTTTTGCTTTCCCATGCACCATAAACAGTGAATGCTGTTGTTAACGGCTAATGGACAGAGAGTAAATCTTTTTTTTCTGATTGTGCAGTCATTGGTTGTTTGTTTTGCTTTCCCATGCACCATAAACAGTGATACGCACTTGAAACGACTGAAGTCCTAACTCTCAATAACAGCACTGATGAAGGGCTACACCCAAATATTTACTGCCTGGTTTCTCCCTAAGTATCCTACATCCCCGCACCAGTGTGAGTTTCTTCATCTTGCACTCGCCAACTTTTTCTCCCTAAACTTAACACATTCTCGATAACACCAAGACATTGAAAACATAATGTGGGATGTTCCCAAAAGTATAGTTTATCAACATGCATCTACTGACTACAGAAAATGCAATATATTGTTAACATCAAATTGCACACACAGAGTAAAGGTGGAAGGCTAAAGCTACAGACAAAAAAAATGTGATGAATTTAGAACAAAAACAACAACAAATTTAGAAACACGAATTATCAAAAGCTTTTCAAATGGAGTTCTCCAAAAAAAGGTGAAAAGGGAGTAGAAAGAAACTCGTGGAGAGCGTGGCAGCAGAGAGTCCTCAGAAGAGAAGCCCCCTTCAAGCAAGTGTTTCGGCCCTTATCTCCTGACACTCTAGGGGGGTTTGGCCACACCCGGTTCATGACTCCGGATGTCCCTCTGCTGCCCCTTTTTTTTTTTTCCCATCTTGGGACGAGCCATGGCTGGGATTCGAACCCATGACCTTCTGGACATGCTCATTTTCCACTTAATGACTCGCGCTTTAACCACTGAGCCACAGGGACACCTGATATTTGTAGGGAAATTAAGCCTTATGAAGTTCACTTTTGTTTCTCCTTGACCAGATCCAGATTTAAACATTGTTCAAACCACCAACACATGAATCGAAAAGAGATGTTAAAACATGGAAACAAAGCATACATATCATATTGAAAGTAATTACATACTACCAATCCTCAAATTAAAAGTAAGCTCTGAAAGCTTTACAATCACCAATAAATATACTGAAAACAGAGGTTAAAACATTAAGTCGATCTTAAACAAATAATTATAATTATATTATAATGAATACTCATGTAGCGCCTATTCTCAGCTAGAGACCAAGCTGTAAGTGCTTTACAGTCCACACTCCTTTACACAACGGCCTGCCTAGCTGCCAGCTGCGGCTTCATTCAGTTGTTTCCCGCATCACCCAGTCCATATGATTCAATATCGTTCACTTAATTTCCTTACTTTCCTTCGTTCTTTCCATTTCTTATGCAGGGTGCATGCTATGTGTAACGTGTCATCCATACAAACGGCCAAACTGTCCTTCTCTTCCGAAAGCTGGTGATGGGATTTTACGTGTGTGCAAGATGTTATGCGTGCGTTCACACATGGAACCTCAGTTTATAGTCTCATTCAAAGGACTATAGGAAATGGAGTCAGAACCAATGTTAAGTCTGAAGGAAAAATCCCCCTGTACTGAAACGGCCCAGCAGAGATTCGAACCCACAACCCCAGTATCACCAAGACCATGAGTCTGGCGCTCTACCAACTGAGCTATTCCGGCCCCCATTATGTGAAATGGGAGATCAAAACAAAGAAAAAAATCTCTAATAAATGAAATGAAGGACAGATTAAAATAAAGAATAAAAGCACTGATTTATCACATGAAAAGAGAGGTTGAAACAAAGAACAAAATAACCAACAAATGAACTTAAAAACAGAGGTGAAAACAAAGATTAAAATCACCAACAAATGAAGCAAATTGAGAAATCAAAATAAAGAGCAAAATCACGAATAAATGAAAGCAAAAAAGAAGTTGAAAGAAAGAATAAAATCACAAACAAATGAAGGCAAAAAAAAAAGTTGAAAGAAAGAATAAAATCACGAACAAATGAAGGCAAAAAAAAAGTTGAAACAAAGAACAAAATCACGAACAAATGAAGGCAAAAAAAAGTTGAAACAAAGAACAAAATCACGAACAAATGAAGGGGAAAAAAGTTGAAACAAAGAACAAAATCACGAACAAATGAAGGGGAAAAAAGTTGAAACAAAGAACAAAATCACTAACAAATGAAGGGGAAAAAAGTTGAATCAAAGAACAAAATCATGAACAAATGAAGGTGAAACAAAGAACAAAATCACGAACAAATGAAGGCAAAAAAAGGTTGAAACAAAGAACAAAATCACGAACAAATGAAGGAGAAAAAAAAAGTTGAAACAAAGAACAAAATCACGAACAAATGGAGGCAAAAAAAGTTGAAACAAAGAACAAAATCACGAACACATGAAGGCAAAAAAAAGTTGAAACAAAGAACAAAATCACGAACAAATGAAGGCAAAAAAAAAAAAGTTGAAACAAAGAACAAAATCATGAACAAATGAAGGCAACAAAAAAAAAGTTGAAACAAAGAACAAAATCCGAACAAGTGAAGCAAAAAAAAAAAAGTTGAAACAAAGAACAAAATCACAAACAAATGAAGGCAAAAAAAAAGTTGAAACAAAGAACAAAATCATGAACAAATGAAGGCAAAAAAAAAAAGTTGAAACAAAGAACAAAATCACGAACAACTGAAGGCAAAAAAGAGATTAAAATGAAGAACAAAATCATCAACAAAAATAAGGAGAGGAGTTAAAACAAAGAACAAATCACAAAAAAGTAAAAAGAGAGGCTTTAAAAAAAGAACACATTTCTAATCAACATAGACACTGAAATTAATATACAGAACAAAACCACTGACAAAAGACGTACAAAGAGAGGTTAAAACAAAGAAAAATACTCACCAACAAGTGAAATGAAAGATAAGTTAAAACAAAGACCACCACCACCAACAAAGGAAGTAAAAGACATGATCAAACAAAGAACAAAATCAACATCAAAAGAAATGAAAGACAGGTTCAAACAAATGACAAAATCACCATTGAATGAGGCTTAATAGTGAGGTTGAAACAAATAAAAGAGAAGTGAAAACTATGAATAAAATAACCAACCAATAAAGAAAAAAGAAGCTGGAAAAAAAAGACAAAGTCACCACAAAAACAAAACAAAACAAAAAAATCAGAAAGTACACAGAAAGGTTAAAAGAAAGAACTAAACAACCGATGAATAAAGTAAAAATTGAGGTCAAAACAAACAAACAAACAAAATAGAAGTATAAACAGAGGTTAAAACAAAGAACAAAAATCAGCAATAAATGAAGTCAAAAGAGTTTAATAAAAGAAGGAACAACAAAACCACACACACACAGAGTTGAGAGAGGTTAAAAAATTCTGTAGTTACCAGCAATTGTATTATGAAAAGAGGTTAAAACAAAGAAAGAAAATCACTAATAAATGAAGTCAAAGGAAAAATTAAACCACGAAGAAAATCACCAGCAGAAAAAGAAAAGTAAAGACGACCATGCATCAATGAAAAGAACCCACCTGCACACCGTCGTTGAGGAGACGCACGTACTTCCCATCCTGATGAACCTCGAAGATCTTCACATCACCAATGGCGCTGTTGGTGAAGCAATCCTTCATGTCAATACTCATACTCATCATTAAGCCTAACCAACGATCACTCTGATATCACTCACTCCTAGGATACTGATTTTTTTTTTTCTCTCTCTCTTGTAATTCCTGTCCATGTAATTCTTTTTTTGTTTGTCGGAAACCACAGCAGTGTTTCAGTAGAACTGTGTTCAGTAGAGACACAGCCAGGACTTGTTAGTCCCAGACAAATTCCAGTCAGTCGGCTCAGGAGGTGAACACAAGTCCAGATCTGAACACTGCAGAATGAACTTGACCGCCGCGCCAATGATCACTGTTGTCTACACCATCACCACGAAGGACACACAACACACATGTCACTGCACTCCGCAGGCTGAGTGAAAAGAAGGGAACAAATAAATACCCAAACCATTAACAGGCGTGTTGAAGCCCATTACTGGTGCACGCTGTCAAAGTGCCCCGTGCTTACAGTCCTGTGGACATTCTCAGTCCCTTTTCTCACTTCAATCTGCCTTATTTGATTGAAAAAGATGGAAATGCTGGCAGAGCAGCGCTAAAACCCATGCAGTATTCACTCTAATGATACCAATTCTAAAGCTGAGTTTTTTCTGCCATCACCCTCCCTCTATTTCCTTTCTGTGTCCCTTCCCCCCAACCCAACTAATCCCCACCCATTTTCCCTTTCTTGGGGCCCCACACCTCACCCCCCCCCCCCTCCTCCATTCCCACAAAGAAAATTTTTTTCTAAAATTCTGTGTTATTCTCAACCACACTCAATGAGATGTACAGATGCATGGCCACCAATGTCCACACATCACTGATCACTTCACTTCAGTGGCATCAATCCAAGCCTGCACGACACTATGACCGACCCAACAAGCGCAGCACACTGGGAGAATGTCCCCAGGACTGCCTGCACCAGCTCAATGCCACTGGTATCCAGGCATGCCCGGCAACCACACCACACTTGATCTACCTAGGCGGGGTGTCGACGGGAGGATTAGTACAACAGTAAGTAATCAGGCCACTGGCTTTGTTTAATCCTAACCCCAGGTCTGCCCACTACATGGAATAAATGATCGACGGCTTGATAGCTGATTGATCCACATGAACACAAGGCCTGCTGAATGGTCAGGCCGACTGGTGGCTCTGTACTGTGTACACGACAAACTGATGTCACTGTGTACTGTGTACACGACAAACTGATGTCACTGTGTACTGTGTACATAACAAACTGATGTCACTGTGTACTGTGTACACGACAAACTGATGTCACTGTGTACTGTGTAACGACAAACTGATGTCGCACCAATGAGCTGAACTGCATTACTCCTCCAATGGACAAATGTGTGTATCCACCAGACAAAACAATGTGTAGAATTACACAACTGTCTGAATCACTAAGTGATGAGACCCATAACTGTCAATCCTCCACTTTTCACGGGGAAAATCCACCTCTTCTCTGACAAAGTCACAACATGATGAACACAGAAGTTCACCATAGGTCTTACCTAATAACTTATCAACATGTGTAACACTATGACGCAGAAGAGTGGGTAATCGTTTACTGCTACTGCTATTAATTGACAAAAGTAGAAAACATCACAAAACAAACGCACACAAAATACAGTATTGTTTTTGTCTGCCTGCAACAGATTGCCTCTGGCACTGCCTTTCAGATCCCTCTCTCAGTACCTTCCTAAGATGAAACACATTCTTCACCACAACTACAACAGCTGTTACTTCCAGCTGGGACTACCAAGACAGCTGTCTGTTTACAACTGTGACTGTTAAGACAGCTGTCTGTTTACAACTGTGACTATCAAGACAGCTGTCTGTTTATAACTATGACCATCATGACAGCTGTCTGTTTATAACTATGACTATCAAGAAAGCTGTCTGTTTACACCAGTGACTATCAAGATAGCTGTCTGTTTACGCCTATGGCTATCAAGATGATAGCTATCCGTTTACAACTATAAATATCAAGACAGCTGTCTGTTTACAACTATGATTATCAAGATAGCTGTCTGTTTACAACTATGACAATCATGACAGCTGTACAACTGTGACTATCATGACAGCTGTGTGTTTACAACTATGATTATCAAGATAGCTGTCTGTTTACAACTATGGCTATCATGATGGCTGTCCGTTTACAACTATGGCTATCATGATGGCTGTCTGTTTACAACAGTGATTATCATGACAGCTGTCTGTTTACAACTATGGCTATCATGATGGCTGTCTGTTTACAACTATGGCTATCATGACAGCTGTCTGTTTACAACTATGGCTATCATGACAGCTGTCTGTTTACAACTATGGCTATCATGATGGCTGTCTGTTTACAACTACGACTATCAAGATAGCTGTCTATTTACAACTATGACAATCAAGATGACAGCTGTCTGTTTACAACTATAACTATCATGACAGCTGTCTGTTTAGAACTGTGACTATCAAGATAGCTGTCTGTTTACAACTATGATTATCATGATGGTTGTCTGTTTACAACTACAACTATCAAGATAGCTGTCTGCTTATAACTATGGCTATCATGATAGTTGTCTGTTTACAACTACGACTATCATGATGGCTGTCTGTTTACAACTATGACTATCAAGACAGCTGTCTGTTTACAACTATGATTATCAATATGACAGCTGTCTGTTTACAACTATGACTATCGAGATAGCTGTCTGTTTACAACTATGGCTATCATGATGGTTGTTTGTTTACAATTACGACTATCAAGATAGCTGTCTGTTTATAACTATGGCTATCATGATGGTTGTCTGTTTACAATTACGACTATCAAGATAGCTGTCTATTTACACCTATGATGATCATGACAGCTGTCTGTTTACAATTGTCACGATCATGACAGCTGTCTGTTTATAACTATGACTATCAAGAAAGCTGTCTGTTTACACCAGTGACTATCAAGATAGCTGTCTGTTTACACCTATGGCTATCAAGATGATAGCTATCCGTTTACAACTATAAATATCAAGACAGCTGTCTGTTTACAACTATGATTATCAAGATAGCTGTCTGTTTACAACTATGACAATCATGACAGCTGTACAACTGTGACTATCATGACAGCTGTGTGTTTACAACTATGATTATCAAGATAGCTGTCTGTTTACAACTATGGCTATCATGATGGCTGTCCGTTTACAACTATGGCTATCATGATGGCTGTCTGTTTACAACAGTGATTATCATGACAGCTGTCTGTTTACAACTATGGCTATCATGATGGCTGTCTGTTTACAACTATGGCTATCATGACAGCTGTCTGTTTACAACTATGGCTATCATGACAGCTGTCTGTTTACAACTATGGCTATCATGATGGCTGTCTGTTTACAACTACGACTATCAAGATAGCTGTCTATTTACAACTATGACTATCAAGATGACAGCTGTCTGTTTACAACTATAACTATCATGACAGCTGTCTGTTTAGAACTGTGACTATCAAGATAGCTGTCTGTTTACAACTATGATTATCATGATGGTTGTCTGTTTACAACTACAACTATCAAGATAGCTGTCTGCTTATAACTATGGCTATCATGATGGTTGTCTGTTTACAACTACGACTATCATGATGGCTGTCTGTTTACAACTATGACTATCAAGACAGCTGTCTGTTTACAACTATGATTATCAATATGACAGCTGTCTGTTTACAACTATGACTATCAAGATAGCTGTCTGTTTACAACTATGGCTATCATGATGGTTGTTTGTTTACAATTACGACTATCAAGATAGCTGTCTGTTTATAACTATGGCTATCATGATGGTTGTCTGTTTACAATTACGACTATCAAGATAGCTGTCTATTTACACCTATGATGATCATGACAGCTGTCTGTTTACAATTGTCACGATCATAATACCTGTCTGATTACAATTGTGACTATAATGATAGCTGTCTCTTTACACTTTTGACCATTAAGACTGCAATCTCTTTACAACTGAGACTATCAAGACAGCTACTTCTTTACAGCTGTTTTTATCACCATAGCTGTCTGATTATAACTATGACCATTATCATAGTTGTGTCTTTAAAACTATGATGATCATGGTAGCTATCCAGTTACACTATGGCTATCAATCAGCTATTATTTTACACTATGTCTATCAAGATACCTGCCTCTTTACATCTGTAACTATCATGATAGCTGTCTGCTTACAACGGTGACTCTTATACAGCTATCTAATTATAATGTAACAATCATAACAGCTCTTTCCTTGCAACTATGACTATCATGATAGCTGCCTAATTAAAACTATGACTGTCATGATAGCTGTCTAATTATAATGTGACAATCATAACAGCTGTTTCCTGGCAACTATGACTATCATGATAGCTGTCTAATTAAAACTATGACTGTCATGGTAACTGTCTGATTATAATGTGACAATAGTAATAGCTGTTTGTTAAATTGTGACTATCATGGCAGCAGTCTAATTATAATGTGAGTGTCGTGATAACTAGGTTCTACAACAGTGAGTATCGTAAGAGCTGTCTGTTTACAATATGACTTTCATGAAAGCTGTCAGTTTATAAACATGATCATCATGATAGTTTTCCATTTACAACTGTGATTATCATGACAGCTCTCTGTTTAAACCTATGATGACTGTTTACGTCCACCATTATCATGGTAGCTGTCCATTTACAGCTGTGATTATCATGACAGCTCTTTGTTTACAGCTGTGACAATCATGATAGTAGTCTGTTTACAATGTGATTATCATGATAATTGTCTATTTATGATTGTGACTATCATGATAGCATTCTGATTACGACTCTGATTATCATGACAGCTGTCTGTTTACATTACTATCAAGATAGGTATCTCCTTAAAACTGTGACTATCAAGATAGCTGTCTGTTTACAACTGTGACTATCATGTTTACAACTGTGACTATCATGACAGCTGTCTGTTAACAACATTACTATTAAGATAGCTATCTCTTTACACTGGGACTATCAAAATAGCTGTCTATTCATAAGCAGTGACTGTGATGGTAGCCGTCTACTTACAACTGTGAGTATGATGATAGCTGTCTATTTACAACTGTAACCATCACAATAGCTGTTTATTTACAACTGTGGCTATCATGATAACTCTCTCTCTCTCTCTCTGCAACTGACCTATCATGATAGTTCTCTCTCTCTCTCTCTCTCTCTCTGCAACTGGCCTACCATGATAGCTCTCTCTCTCTCTGCAACTGACATATCATGATAGCTCTCTCTCTCTCTCTCTCTCCCTCTCTCTCTCTCTCTCTGCAACTGGCCTACCATGATAGCTCTCTCTCTCTCTGCAACTGACATATCATGATAGTTCTCTCTCTCTCTCTCTCTCTCTCTCTCACTCTCTCTCTCTCTGCAACTGACCTATCCATGATAGCTCCTCTTCTCTCTCTCTCTGCAACTGACCATATCATGATAGTTCTCTCTCTCTCCTCTTCCGTCTCTCATCTGCCCCTCAATCATGAACTCGCTCTATCTATCTTCTCTCTTTCCTTCACTGACCTATCATGATAGCTCTCTCTCTCTCTCCCAACTGACCTATCATATCATGATACTCGCTCTTCTCCTTTCTCATGTGACTATCATAATAGCTGTCTTTTAACAACTGAACTACCATGATTTCTAGTCTGTTTACAATGTGACTATCATAATACTTCTTATTATACTGTGACTATCATGATAATCCTGTTTACAATGTGACTATCATGATATCTTATTTTACTGTGACATCATGATATCTGTATTACAATTGTGACTATCATGATATCTGTTTCTTACAAGTGACATCATGATATCTGTTTCTTACAATGTGACTATCACGATATCTGTTTTCTTACAATGCGTACATCATGATATCTGTTTTCTTACAATGCGACTATCATGATATCTGTTTTCTTACAATGCGACTATCATGATATCTGTTTTCTTACAATGTGACTATCATATATCTGTTTCTTACAATGTGACTATCACAATATATCTGTTTTCTTACAATGTGACTATCACATATCTGTTTTCTTACATGTGATCATCATGACGGTGTCTGCATACATAACGAGTATGATGATAGTATCTGTTTTACAACTGCGACTATCATGATTACTGATTGTTTTCAATTATGGTTATCTATGACAGCTGTCTGTAAACGACTGTGACTATCATTAAAGCTGTCTACTTACAACTGTGACTACCACAATACCTGTCGGTGAACAACTGTGATTATCATTATACATGTCTGTTTATAATCATGACTATCATGATAACTGGCTGTCTACAACTGTACAGCCCTGATGTGGCCCCTTGCGGTCGGCTGGGCTATAAGCAACATTATCTTATCTCGTCTACAACTGTGACTATCATTATACATGTCTGTTTATAATCATGACTATCATGATAACTGGCTGTCTACAACTGTGACTATCATTATACATGTCTGTTTATAATCATGACTATCATGATAACTGGCTGTCTACAACTGTGACTATCATTATACATGTCTGTTTATAATCATGACTATCATGATAACTGGCTGTCTACAACTGTGACTATCATTATACATGCCTGTTTATAATCATGACTATGATGATAACTGGCTGTCTACAACCGTGGCTATCATTATACATGCCTGTTTATAATCATGACTATGATGATAACTGGCTGTCTACAACCGTGGCTATCATTATACATGCCTGTTTATAATCATGACTATGATGATAACTGCTGTCTACAACCGTGGCTATCATTATACATGCCTGTTTATCATCATGACTATCATGATAACTGTCTGTTTACAACTGTGACTATCATGACGGATGTCTGTTTACAACTTTGTCTTTCATTACAGCTGTCTGTTTAAAACTGTATCTATCACGATAGACATCCACTAACAGCTAAGCCTATCATGATAGCTGTCTATTTACAACTGTGACCATCATGATAGCTGTCTGATTATAAATGTGACGATCATGATAACTGCATGTTTACAACTGTGACTATCATGATAGCTGTCTACAACTGTGACTGTCATGACTGCTGTCTGTTTACAACTGTGATTATCATGACAGAGTCTATGTACAACTGTGGTTATCATGATAGAGTCTATGTACAACTGTGGTTATCATGACAGAGTCTATGTACAACTGTGATTATCATGACAGAGTCTATGCACAACTGTGATTATCATGATAGAGTCTATGTACAACTGTGATTATCATGATAGAGTCTATGTACAACTGTGATTATCATGACAGAGTCTATGTACAACTGTGATTATCATGACAGTCTATGCACAACTGTGATTATCATGATAGAGTCTATGTACAACTGTGATTATCATGATAGAGTCTATGTACAACTGTGATTATCATGACAGAGTCTATGCACAACTGTGATTATCATGACAGAGTCTATGTACAACTGTGGTTATCATGATAGAGTCTATGTACAACTGTGATTATCATGACAGAGTCTATGTACAACTGTGATTATCATGATAGAGTCTATGTACAACTGTGGTTATCATGATAGAGTCTATGTACAACTGTGATTATCATGATAGCTGCCTGATCACAACTGTGGCTATCTTAATAGGTGTCTGCTTACACTTGTGACCGTTGTGATAGCTGCATGATCACAATCATTGTGACTATCTTGATAGCTGTCAGTTACTAACATGATGATCATGATAGCTGCCTGTTCACATTGTGACTATCATGATAGTTGTCTGATTACAACTGTGGTATCATGACAGCTGTCTCTGTACAACTGTGACCATCATACGCACTTATCTACAACTGTGACTTCCATAATAGTTCTCTGATTATAACTGCGACTATTTATTTATAGTTGTCTCTTTGAAACTGACCATCATAATAGCTATCTGTTTATACTGTGACTATCAGCATAGCTATCCTTTCACATTATGAATGTAAAGGTAGCTGTCTGTAACTGTTGGTATCACGATAGCTGTCTGTTTACATAGATCTGTGATTATAATGACTGCTGTCTGATCACTACTGTAACTATCATGCTAACTGTCTGCTTACAATTGTGAGTATCATGATAGCTGTTTCTAACTTTGCTATCATTATAGCTGTGTGATCACAGCTGTGGCCATCTTGATAACTGTCTGTTAATAATGTGATCATTGTGATAACTGCCTATAAATTACATTGTGACTATCATGATAGTTGTCTGCTTACAGCTGTGGCATCGTGACAGCTGTCTCTGTTACACTGTGACTATCATGATAAGTGTTTATCTACAACGGTTACTTTCATGATCATAACCGCATCTATTATTATAGTTGTCTCTTTAAAACAAGCTATCATAACAGCTATCTGTTTATACTGTGAATATCAGGATAGCAATCTTTTTATACTACGACTGTAAAGATAGCTGGCTGTTTACAACTGTAACTATTATAATAGCTGTTTGATTAGAATGATAACAATCGACAGCTATCTGAATACAAATGTGACCCTCGTGATAGCTGTCTGTTTACAACTGCGATCATCACGACAGCTGTCTGTCTACAACTGTGATCAGTATGACAGCTGTCTCTTTACAACCGCGATCATCATGATAGCTGTCTGTTTACAACTGTGATCATCATGATAGCTGTCTGTTTACAACTGCGATCACCATGAGAGCTGTCTGTTTACAACTGCGATCATCATGACAGCTGTCTGTTTACAACTGCGATAATCATGATAGCTGTCTCTTTACAAGTGCGATCATCATGATCGCTGTCTCTTTACAACTGCGAAAATCATGATAGCTGTCTGTTTACAACTGCGATCATGATAGCTGTCTGTTTACAACTGTGATAATCATGACAGCTGTCTCTTTATAAGTGCGATAATCATGACGGCTGTCTGTTTACAACTGTTTACATGTGTGATAATCATGATAGCTGTCTGTTTACAACTGCAATCATCATGATAGCTGTCTGTTTACAAGTGCGATAATCATGACAGCTGTCTGTTTACAAGTGCGATAATCATGATAGCTGTCTGTTTACAAGTGCGATAATCATGATAGCTGTCTGTTTACAAGTGCGATAATCATGACAGCTGTCTATTTACAACTGCGATAATCACGATAGCTGTCTGTTTACAAGTGCGATAATCATGATAGCTCTCTGAGTGCAACCGTAAATACTGCTCTGCTTCTTTGAACTCGCTCCAAATCCTACTAGAGAGACTTCAAACTAGATTTCATGCGTGAACACACGCACAGATAAAAAACAAACAAACAAGTAAGTAAAAATTGCATGCACATGTCATCTCATTTCATCTTTCATAGAAGAATAGGCAATGGTGTACTGTGAGATGGATGATGCAAAAAAGAAACTACACACACACACACACACACACACAAACACATTCATACTTAAGTGGCATTTAGACACAATCCATGAGGACGGGAATGAGCCTGTATTCATAATTGCTTGAATTTAAAACAATTGCATATACACAAAAAAAAACCACGCAAAATATTTAAGCTCTGAGTTCTAGCTAAGGAACGCTGAAAAAGTCAGAAGACAGAGATGCTGGTCTGTTGCAGCAATGTCGCTCTGTCAGTCAGTCTGGGTCGTAAGTGCCACAGCACCAAAAGTTTATTTCCCTAGTTACAGTGCATTCTGGCCTTGTGTGGCCACAGTGGAGAACACCTCTTTATCTCATTGCCCTGAATTTCTACTCCAGCATGGACACAGCTGTGAATTTCTTTTCACTTTGTTACACTGAATTGTATTCAAGCATGGCCACAGCGAGAACATCTTTTTAGCTCATTACACTGATTTCGCTGGCATGGCAACAGCTGTGAGTATCTGGTTACTTTGTTGCACTGACTTCTACTTCCATGCAGTGCAATAGCAGTGAATATCTTGTTACTTTATCGCACTGAATTATTTTTTGGCGTAGCCACAGCAGTGAATATGTCATTACTTTATCAATGAATTCTACTCAGGCATGTCATTACTTTATAATTACTGAATTCTACTCCGGCGTGTCATTACTTTATCATTACTGAATTCTACTCAGGCATGTCATTACTTTATAATTACTGAATTCTACTCAGGCACGTCATTACTTTATTATTACTGAATTCTACTCAGGCATGTCATTACTTTATTATTGAATTCTACCCAGGCATGTCATTACTTAATTATTGAATTCTACCCAGGCATACTTACGGCAATGAGTATCTTGTACCTTCAGACCTGAATTCTACTCTGATATGGCCAGTGAATGTCTTGTTACTTGCTGTGACATGACACTGAATTCTACTCTGATGCGGCCAGTGAATGTCTTGTTACTTGCTGTGACATGACACTGAATTCTACTCTGATGCGGCCAGTGAATGTCTTGTTACTTGCTGTAACATGACACTGAATTCTACTCTGATGCGGCCAGTGAATGTCTTGTTACTTGCTGTAACATGACACTGAATTCTACTCTGATGCGGCCAGTGAATGTCTTGTTACTTGTTGTAACATGAAACTCTACTTTGGCATGACTAGAACTGTGACCATCATTATTTTGTTTCGCCGTTTTTTGTTGTTGTTGTTTGTTTTTTGTTGTATTCTTCTCTGGCATGACTGCGACAGTGAATACCTTAGTACCTATTTATTTTTGTTTCTCATCACACTGCCTTCTACTCTTGCATTGCTACAACAGTGAATATCCCCCCCCCCCCCCCCCCCCCCCCCGGCCCCATTTCACTGCATTCTACATTGGCATGACTATAGTGAACCTCTTCTTTTTTTTTTTTCTTCAATACTGCATTCTATGCTCTGTGAACATTGTTTCTTTCTCCACATTCAGACCTAGCACGGCTACAGCCATGAATATGTTGTCGCTTCATTCACGGCTGCCGGTGTTCTGGGATCAATGTTTGGGAACGAGAGGGGTGAAGGGGAGGGTTGGGCTGAAGGTAGGTCACTCCAGCTTTTGACTGGAAGCGTTTTTTTAAACTCTCTAATACTTCAGCTGATGAATGCATAGTTTAAAAAAGAAAATGAGTTTTCCACATCATATAACTGAAGAAATGGACTTTGGGGGTTTCTTCTGCAATGCTTTATCAGCCCTACTTGAAAATGACTCTCCGAGCCCTTCATTTTTTTAAACAAAATAAAAAAATTCCAGATTTTAAAAAAACAACTGAATTTGAGATTTCAGGAATGGTTTCTAGAACAGGGAAATGCCAGAGAAATTTGGGAGGGTTAGCACCTATGTTTATCACATTGCCTGCTACTCTGACATGGGCTCAGCAAACACCTTGTTATTTCCAACCATGCATTCCTCTCTGACATGGTTAAAACAGTGAAGGTCTTGCAGCTTCATTACACTGCATTCTACTGTTACATGGCTGTAACAGAGAATACTCTATAAATTCATTACACTGTATCTTTCAATTCCATTACATTGCATTCCGCTCTGACTTGGCCGTAACACTACAGCCGTAAGCTGCTTTCCATGCACCGAATACGCTCGGCAGGCTGGGACCTTGGTTTGTTTCACCATGCAAAGAGATACAGAAAGAAAAGCCAAATAACAGCAGACTGATCCACGGACACTCATGCAGACAGCCTGAGAGGGACAGAAAGAAAAGCGACGATCGACAGTCAGGCAAATGCAGATCTATCTACACTGACACACACAATAACAGACAGATTGAAGGAGAGAAGCAGAGATGGAGAAACTGAACCACAGACACATGTACAGAGAGCTAAGGAAGAGATGACAGAAAAACAGCAGAAAGAAAGCCAGACAATCACAGACCTATACACACACACATGCACATGAGCACTCAGAGGAGACATGCTGACTGAGGCAAAAAAACAGCAACAAAGACTAAGAGACAGACAGGTTGGGGGGGGGGGGGGGGGGGGGGGGGGAAGGGGGTGAGAGCAAGAAAGGGCAGGCTATTACCTTGAAGTGGAGACAGTGTAATCATGGTACAGGGAAGTCAGTGAGCGATCCTTTCGCAAAGGATAGGTTTTGGGCCGATCCTGGAAGGTGTCCCGTTGAAGGTCGCAGGTCATCCTGTCGTAATAACTATAGCCTTGACCAGTTTCACCGGATCCAATGAGGAAATTCCGGTGTCGTTCAGCTGAAATAAAATGTAACTTTCTAAGCAGATTCAATGATACACACCAGACATTCTTCTTGGAAATAATTAAAAAAGAAAAAAATTTGAGAAGCCAGAGCTGACACTTTTCTTCCTGTTGTGAAACAATAAAAAGGCACATAACTCAAAGACAATGTTGCCTAGGATACCCACTGAATCAGCACTCATGTAGACAAGTTGGAATGAATTTTATGGCACATTCAGTGAGCGCATATGTAAATGATCTATTATTCATTGATAATCATGTCTGCAATTATTTTACTTACATCTGGGTCAGCTGAGCAGACAATGCCAGCAGCATTGGTTTGGAATTTGTGTGTTTGTTTTATTTTACCATGGGACCAAAGGTTAATGTGTTTGTTTTATTTTACCATGGGACCAAAGGTTAATGCGTTTGTTTCATTTTACCATGGGACCAAAGGTTAATGTGTTTGTTTTATTTTACCATGGGACCAAAGGTTAATGTGTTTGTTTTATTTTACCATGGGACCAAAGGTTAATGTGTTTGTTTTATTTTACCATGGGACCAAAGGTTAATGTGTTTGTTTTATTTTACCATGGGACCAAAGGTTAATGTGTTTGTTTTATTTTACCATGGGACCAAAGGTTAATGTGTTTGTTTTATTTTACCATGGGACCAAAGGTTAATGTGTTTGTTTTATTTTACCATGGGACCAAAGGTTAATGTGTTTGTTTTATTTTACCATGGGACCAAAGGTTAATGCGTTTGTTTTATTTTACCATGGGACCAAAGGTTAATGCGTTTGTTTTATTTTACCATGGGACCAAAGGTTAATGTGTTTGTTTTATTTTACCATGGGACCAAAGGTTAATGCGTTTGTTTTATTTTACCATGGGACCAAAGGTTAATGTGTTTGTTTTATTTTACCATGGGACCAAAGGTTAATGTGTTTGTTTTATTTTACCATGGGACCAAAGGTTAATGTGTTTGTTTATTCTTCACTGCTCAACTGACCTGGGGAGACAGGTCACAAAGAAGTGAGCATCTTATTCCAGTCCATTATTTTTTTTTCATAAATATGCTGGTTACAAAGATCCATCTATCTATACATCTATCTCTCTAATTATCTACCTATCTGTAAACACACCAGATTTTCATTTTAACTGGGGTTTTTTTTCTTTGATAATATCTATCTAGCTATCCATTCATCTATATCTACATACACACTAAATTTTAATTTCAATTTTTCTTTTTCTTTTTTTTTTATAAACCTCTCATAATCTTTTAAACATTCACAAACAAACAAACAAAACAAAAAGAAAAAAAAGAAGAAGAAAAAAATATATGCATGATCATTATAATATCATCCAACAATCTGAGAACAAAAATCAAGTGTAAACAGTCTTCATACAGTATGGAATTCACTTACACAGGGTTTGGGCAAGACTGAGGATCAGATTTAACTCCCTTCCCTACCATATTTTCATGGATAACTGACAAGGACAATGTTCTTGCACAGTAGCAATTAGGCACTTGTTTGGACTGGTAAGTATGAGTAAAATATGATGCAGTAATGCTGACATATACAGGAAAAATATGACAGAGTTATATATAAGCTGCAGCAATGCCATTCACATGTGCTGGTTACAAAGTGATGTTATATTACGTACATGGTGTAGCAGAACAATGTGCCCTGGTTATAAAACCACATGGACAAAACAAGATACAGAGATAACATCTTTGTGTGATGGATGTCTCAGTGTGTGACCAACTTCCCTCCAAATGTTCCTGCGTGTGGCACGTTTGAGTGCGTACTTGCAAGTATGCATGCATGCTGTTAGTCACATTAGGGTTATTGTCCACTCTTACCTATGGTGATGTGGCATATATGTATGCCATCCCAAGAAATGGGCAAAATAAGGATCTATCTAACACTGCACTACACCACCAGAACAACATATCAAGATGGGTGGCAAAAATGACAGTTGACATGTTGATTGTCAGTATGAGGTGTGTGTGTGTGTGTGTGTGTGTGTGTGTGTGTGTGTGTGTGTGGTGAGTGAGTGAGTGAGTGAGTGAGTGTGTGTGTGTGTGTGTGTGTGTGTGTGTGTGTGTGTGTGTTGTCTGTGTGTGTGAGTGTGAGTGTGTGCGTGTTGTGTTGTGTGTGTGTGTGTGTGTGTGTGTGTGTGTGTGTGTGGTGAGTGTATATGTGTGTGTGTTGTGTATGTGTGTGTGTGTGTGTGTGTGTGTGTGTGTGTGTGTGTGTGTGTGTGTGCAGCATATTATAGCTGGTGTTTTTGTGCATGTACGTGTGCATGTGCGCATGTGTGTGTGTGTGTGTGTGTGTGTGTGTGTTGTGTGTGTGTGCAGCATATTATAGCTGGTGTTTTTGTACGTGTACATGTGCATGTGTGTGTGTGTGTGTGTGTGTGTGTGTGTGTGTGTGTGGTTCTTGGTCCATCTGTCTGTCTGAATGTGCCCAACTGTTCTGTTTTCCTATCTTATGTAGCTTTCTTGCTTTTTTTGTGTGTGCATGTGTGCCTATTCGGACAGAGAGAATGCTGACATCATTCTGAGACCGTGTAAAGTAAACGTCCATTTAAGTTTTAGAGATGTTTAAACAGCAAAGAGGTTCATCAGAATGTGTCACTGCATGTCCAAGCCCGTGCTGAAAATGACAGCCAAAAGATGAGCATGTGACTTGTCAATGTCACAACATTAACTCTTGGTGTGGTTAGATGACACTCAAGCTTGTTTACCCAGCTCATCCATATGGTCTGTAAGTTCTGGTGAACTCTTCCCTTCCGCAACTAATGCACCATGGAAACAGGGCACACACACAAAAGACACCATTAACATTCAGCATAAGAAAAAGAAGAATACCATTTACTGGAACATAAATACTCTCAAGCACAATCAGATGTGATAATTCACAACAAACACGCTGTCTAGTCCTGAAAATGTCTTCCAGTATGAAATGTCCACCCTTTGCTTCGGTGGAACCACACAATCTGCCTGTATATTGTGGTGAACTGAAGCACCCTTGTGGGATCTTATCCCATTACCCTCATCATATCATGCCACAGTCTTGTCACTTGCCATGGTCAAGTGGTCAGCGTCGTAGTATTGCTGAGGTTTTTTTTGTTTTTGTTTTTGAGCTGGTGACAGACAGTGGAGAGAGACTTCAGACTCGTTGACAGAGGATGGAGTGACACCAGCAGACTGGCTGAGGACCGTGCACAGTGGAGTGCCTTGATGACCTCAAGCGTCGCAAGATGTGGGAGCATCTAACTCTTAGTCTAGCTGCTGAGGTTGTGCATTCAAATCCCATCGGATGAGATGCAGCATTTCTTTCCCTTTTTTTGTCTTATCCTGGACAGCTTCAACCCAAAGTTGAGTGCACTAAGGGCTCAGATGGGTAGACTGGAACCACCGGGTCAAGTTTCAATCATTTACTGGATGTACCTCTGAGAGTGTGTTTATAGTTCCTGACCAAATCTGCTGATGTCTGTTGTCTCTGAGGGTCTGTTTGATGCCTGGATATATTAGGAATGGAAGTGTTGACTGCAGCCCCGTCATACAGAATAGAACCCCATAGTGTCACCTACATGATTCTGACCCCTACTGATTATGTTACAAAAGTATTTGATTTTAAAGTATGAACAAAACAGTCTTGCATGGAATGAAGAGAACTTTTAATACAACAAAGACCGGCCAGAATCCTTTTTTTTTTTTTTTAAGTCTTTACAGGAATGAGAACTGCCAATATAAAAAAGACTGTCTGGAATTTCCAGACATATTTCATACAGAGGCAGATTGCATGGGGCAGCCGACCATCAAAACATCCCAACACTCCTTTCTTCTCTCCCAAATGTCCTAACGACAATGCCTATACCAGCTCCTCCAACATGAACTTCAACAGGCAATGTATATGGGAGGACATGGAGAGCAAGATCACAATAAGGCGGGCCAGGAAGAGCTAGGAAATCTGAGACACTGTTCTTTCATGTGTAAGGATCACTGAGGTGGAGGTTCTGAAATTCCACTGTTGGTCAGAGACAACAGGATCAAGGCCGGATAACCTCAGTCGCCTGATCACCTGAGGATACAGGAGGTAAATATATTTTAGAACTAAACAGCCCATTATGCAAGTAAAACATTTACTTCTGCACCGATTATTTTTCTGATGTTGTTGCTTTTTTAACACTTACTTCAGCTTAGATATGAAACGGCCATCATCTTCATCATTCTCATGCCCTGCACATGAAGCTGACACAGGTTACTAATCCACCTGGCTCCACAGTTATTCGTAGCAGTGCAGCAGTCTCAAGTCAATGTTGACACGCCCGCTGTCAATCATCTTTGAGCTTAGCTGCAAGGTCATTGTCATATTCATTACTTGGTCGGGTAAGGCTTCACTCCAGGATGATAATATCAAAGCATCTCTACAATCTTAAAATGATGTTTAAAAAAAACAGTAAGGGTGGATAATCAAATGGCAAGAAAATAGACTCCCCAAGGCTTTGTTATCTGCACTGACCAAAAAAAAAACCAAAAATTCAGTCATCAGTCTAACAATTAGCAGTGTGCAGTGCAAAAGCCAACCAATTGGCATGGACTTCCTGCTGATCTGTTTACCTAGTTTTGCATTCGATTTTGATGCTTGTTGCGGGAAAAAAAGAAAAAGGAAAGTGGTGATAGCTTTCAGATATCAGACCAGTGAAAATTTGACAGGAAAGTGGATCCACTAACCAGCTGGTTACTGAAAAAAATCCAACTTCTCTCGGTTCTGATGTAAGGGCTGTGCTCCCCAGCCTTTCATTTAGTACACATCTCTGCATGAACAGCTCCTTTCATTTAGTACACATCTCTGTATGAACAGCTCCTTTCATTTAGTACACATCTCTGTATGAACAGCTCCTTTCATTTAGTACACATCTCTGTATGAACAGCTCCTTTCATTTAGTACGTATCTCTGTATGAACAGCTCCTTTCATTTAGTATGTATCTCTGCATGAACAGCTCCTTTCATTTAGTGCACATCTCTGCACGAACAGCTCCTTTCATTTAGTGCATATCTCTGCATGAACAGCTCCTTTCATTTAGTACACATCTCTGTATGAACAGCTCCTTTCATTTAGTGCACATCTCTGCATGAACAACTCCTTTCATTTAGTGCACATCTCTGCATGAACAGCTCCTTTCATTTCGTACGTATCTCTGCATGAACAGCTCCTTTCATTTAGTACGTATCTCTGCATGAACAGCTCCTTTCATTTAGTGCACATCTCTGCATGAACAGCTCCTTTCATTTAGTACACATCTCTGCATGAACAGCTCCTTTCATTTAGTACATATCTCTGCATGAACAGCTTTCATTCAGTGCACATCTCTGCATGAACAGCTCCTTTCATTTAGTACACATCTCTGCATGAACAGCTCTTTTCATTTAGTACATATCTCTGCATGAACAGCTCCTTGTGGAGACACATGCAGTGGTTCAGAGGAAACTGGAGCAATGTGCTCAGAGAAGTGACAGTGTGAGGTAGAAGAGTCTTGCCAGTGTGGTCCTCAATGTCGCTTTCGAGTAAAAAGTAGGTTCAAAGCTAGGTAGAAGCTGGCCTTGGTGGGCAACATCCCCCTGGTGACATGCCTTGGAAGGGGATTCAAGTCTGCCAACCTCTCAGACATTTGTTTGTGGTGTTTACAAATGCACCACTGTGAATCTCTCTCTCCCTCTCTCTCTTACACACACACACACACACACACACACACAGAGTCAAACCCACACCACACACACACACACACACACACACACACACATACACACACACACACACACCACACACACACACACACACACACACACACATGTATGCAAAACTCACTTTTTTTCTGAGTTCAGGATAAAATGGAGCATAAATTAAGGCACAGATGAAACAAAAAAAAAAGAAGAAGAAACGAAGCATTAACCCTACACTGACCTGGAGCAGACTTGGAGCGTTCCATGGCCAATCGGCTGAGGCCAGGGCTTGCTTCATATGAATACCTGACCAAAAATAAATAAATCATAAAGACAATTGTAATAATGCTGAAGATCTTTTTGTCATTAAGTGCAATAGTTCCCTCTCCCCTTTCGCACCAGTTAAAGATATCCTCCAGCTACCCCATCGTCCACAACTCTGACTCCCCACAATGACATATACATGTACAGACACCATACACAGATAAGGAGATCACAGATTAACTCTCTTGACAAGCATGCGCCCGCTAGTGCCCAACTAGAAATCACACTGCCAAAAGGCTGAGCGCCTGCCAGCGCCCGGTAAAACACGTGGCAACAATGGGTGCTGCCATGTTTCTTGTTGAAAAGGAAGTCTCGCGAGAACGTGACTTTGTTTTTCCTTTAGCTATTCATTTCCGTTTGCATAAAACCGCGAGTCGATACGTGCCATAGTTCTCGAGTTATGAATTTTTAAAGTTTTGTGGTGAAAATGCTGTTTTTCACTATGGCTAACCTTGATTTCTGCCGTACTATAATGTGATTTAGTGATGAAGATACTGTGATTTGTAGGATTTATGGCATGACTTAGTGAAAGTGCTGGGTAATGAAGCTTAGAGTGACCTAGATTTAGACTGGGATGAGGTTCCAGATATGATGAACAACGATTCGGAAGAAAGTTCTGAAGAAGATATTTTTTCCCCGAGTAAATGGCTCATGTGACATTCTTCAAACTTATGATATAGCTACATATATATTCTTAGGAATTTTTGAAATTATTTTCATTTCATTATTTTCTTTCCTCTATTTTAAATTAATTTTTAGATTGGGTAACCATGTTCTAATTACGGAGTTACTTCTCTTGCTGTAGGTTTTCGGCCTAAGTAAGCGCAGGTAAGTGCTTAAACCCCCCCTCCTCCTCCTTCACTGCACACAAAGCCAGCTATGCGGTTCAAGGAAGAGCTGGTCGAGACTGACTGTTTTTAAAACAAACCTGAGGTGGGATGGTGTGCAGACTGAACTGACTGTGAGTTTTCCTTTTTTTTTCTTTTATTCTTTTTTTTTTTTTTGCACCATGATCTTAACCTCTTCCCTGCTTGCCCCGTGTCCATTACAGGGTCGTTTTGACGATCTTGTACACCCGTAACTGTGTCTACTACGGGCTACTTATTCCTTGATATGTCTATTTTTATCATACTAATGACCAGCAAAATCAAATTATTATGATACCACATCATAGCACAGGGTATAAGAAAAAAACACACGCAAAATATCTTAGAGATATCTCAATAAATGAATGAATAGTGAACAGATGAGTGAACCTACTGCAGTCTGGCCCCGGCACTCACCAATACAGAAAAGCTCTTATACTGTGGCAGGGAAAGGGTTAAAACTTATTAAATAATCAATGTGGATTACAAAAGCCAGCAAACCTCACTGACATGATGCCTCACTTTCTCAGGGATGAGAATTATATCATCAGCATTTAGACTTTGGTATACGTAAAATAGATATAACAAACCTACATACAGCTTATACAGAAAATTACTATTTTTAGAATGGTTGACCAGTTTTTGCCTTTAAGCTGAAGTGAGCTATGAGACCGATCTGGTTTTCTTATGCACTGTCATTTATGACATGACAGAACAAAATTACAACAGGTTCTATGCCTATAGTTGTTCATTGTATTATGAATGTGTTCTATACCAACAACTATTAATTAGAACAGGTTTTCTTTTGTCTACAGTTGATCACTGCAAAGTAAATAAGTCCTAAGCCTAAAGTTATTTATTACAACATAAACATAACCAGTTTTTGATTAAAAACATGAATGTGTTGTTAGCATAGAATCTTTGATTACAACATGGATGTGCCCTCAAGTTATCATTTCTTACACCACAGTAATGGCCCAGGTCGACAGATGCTAATTCCTTCTCTTCAAAGAAAAGCTGTGCCGAAAGGACACTGCACTCACGTTGCAAGAGGCGTAGTCTGGGAGAACCCATACATGGGCGGATCCATATCAGCGTCATATGACGGCGCCATCAGCAAGCCATCAGTGGCAGTGGAGGTGAAGCCCAGAGCAGCAGTGTCAGAAGCTGGCAGGGTGCCAGAGACCTGAGCGTGGGACAGCGGCGGGGCCGACACCTGCAGTGGTGTGTTGTCCATGAAGCTCACTGTCTGCTGGGCAGTTCCAACCGCAGGGAGACTGATGCTGCTGGTTGCTGGCAGAGGGCTGAAGGTTGTTGTGGCCAATGGCTGAGAACAGGACAGACTGGCGGCAGCAGTCGCTGTAGTGGCGATGGCACTGGAAATGGTGTTGGAGACGTCGTGGGACAGTAGGGAGGTGGGGGCAGCAGTGATGCTGACCGATGAGGTGGTCATTCCCAAGGGCACACGCAGTCTGCAACACAAATTATGTCGTTGGTGTCATGTCCACTGTCTCTTTAAGTTATCTCTGAGTATCACTGTTGTTCGTTTCTCGTCCTGTTTGGCCAGAGAACTGAATCATCACCTTAAGCCCAGACAAAAATAAACATCTAACCTTTAGCCCACAGTGTACCCAATAACATTACATGCACTCAGCTCAGATCGCTGTGAGGTTCAAAATGACAGCGTACGTGTTAAGCAAATCTGTTTCTTTCATTATGCACACTGATAAATCTAAATGATTCATGAGGAAAACTGCTTCCATTTAAAACTGCCTTTTGTAAGAATCTGAGAAGCCGTAACTTTTGCTGTATGTGCAAGCAATAGAAAACTTGTCAGCGCATTTCTCAACTCAAGGTAGACCTCCAGGTCTAAAAATTTGCTGTAATGGCACATTAGAACCATGCTCAATGCTTTTCTTTTAACACCTGATCACGCTGTGCAAATTTCGCAAAAAGAAATGGATGATAAAGACAGTAATGATGAAGATTTGATGCAGCTGGTGACATCAATGTAAGACAGAAGGATGAAAATTACCCAAATTTGCATCTATGTATGATTCTGATGAAGAGAAGAAATGTTCCGCAAACTGTCATGATTAATGATAAGTAGTAAACAACTTATGATTGATGACAGATCTTCTGATGGGTCAAGGTGAAACCGGCTGAAAAGTATGAGCAACAGAAAACAGTATCAGCGAATTTTTGGATCCGGTAAAAAAATGTTGACAGTATACAGAGCAGAAAATCTGTCAGCAGGCCAACAGTTTATACAGCACATGTTAAAACACTAGCTTATCATTGTATTGGAGTTGCTTTTAATTGTCTGAACACTTGTCAACCACACTTCATTATCTATAATGAAAAATATATAAATAAAGATATTCATACAACACTAAAGCATTATACATATATTTATAATATAACAGACATATCAAGTAGCACAAGTCGCATACATGCAAAAGAAATTGACACAGCTGGTAACTGTACATATATTTATAATATAACAGACATATCAAGTAGCACAAGTCGCATACATGCAAAAGAAATTGACACAGCTGGTAACTGTAATCATTTATGATGACCATATCTTATGACTGGTTCAGTAAAAGACACATAACGCACTTGGAATTTTTGTGCATGTGTATTATTATTACCACAGATACATGCAAGCTATGAGTGTACATGTACACTTGCGCACACACTTTAGCATTGAAGTATATAGCTTGTGCTGTTTACTCAAAAAATGAATAAGTAAATCTGTGTGTGAATTTTTTTTTTAAACCTTATTCTAAGCAGTTCTTTGGTTTAAAGTGAAACACCACAGGTTTTTCTTAAATGCAAGAAACAAGTCTACAAAACCTTACAAGAAAATTGTATAATATGATTCAGTTATGCTCTATTCATTTTAATTATAAATCCCAGCTAAAGCTGTGTGTTTCGATAAATCATCCATCTATTGAAAAAAACAAACACAAACCCTGCTTTGCAAGATATAAAAACAGTGCAATTTTTAGGTTCGACAAAAGATTTTGCCATCTAAATTTCTCCCTCCCCCCCTCCCCCCCCCCCCCCCCCCCCCCCATCCTTCAGCCCTCCCTTCTGTTAGATTTGCATGAATCAAAATTTGCATCTCAAAGAATTTAGATGTAATAATTAAAAAAAAAAATCACACAACAATAGAATAGGCAAGATTAACACCTAGCCCAATCACAGCAGATAATCTACAGACAGAAAGAAGTTTACTAACTAAAAGTTCAGAAAGTTTCTTTCCAACGATAGATTTCATGCAGATTTCTCTACGTAAATGTGGCCAGAAAAGAAGCCAGATGCTCCATTCCTTACCGCTTCTCTTCTTCCACCAGCAGAGCTTTCAGTGCCTCAATCTCGGCCTTGAGAGGGATGTTGTTTTCGCGGGCGTTGGTCACCTCCCGCATCTTCACCACCAGCAAGTCCTGCACCTCACGCAGCTTGCTCTCCAGAGAGCGAGTGTTGTCTGCTGCCCTGTTGCGCTCCTTGGCGATGGCGTCTTCCAGCGTTTGCTTCTGATGCTCCAGGTTGGCCACCTGTCAGGACAGTTTGATGGCATGTTTGGTGGGTGAGGACTGTTCAATGGTGGGTTTGGTGGGTGATGATTGCTCAATGGTGGGTTTGGTGGGTGATGTTGCTCAGTGGTGGGTTTGGTGGGTGAGGACTGTTCAATGGTGGGTTTGGTGGGTGATGATTGCTCAATGGTGGGTTTGGTGGGTGAGGACTGTTCAATGGTGGGTTTGGTGGGTGAGGACTGTTCAATGGTGGGTTTGGTGGGTGATGATTGCTCAATGGTGGGTTTGGTGGGTGAGGACTGTTCAATGGTGGGTTTGGTGGGTGATGATTGCTCAATGGTGGGTTTGGTGGGTGAGACTGTTCAATGGTGGGTTTGGTGGGTGATGATTGCTCAATGGTGGGTTTGGTGGGTGAGGACTGTTCAATGGTGGGTTTGGTGGGTGAGGACTGTTCAATGGTGGGTTTGGTAGGTGAGGACTGTTCAATGGTGGGTTTGGTGGGTGATGATTGCTCAATGGTGGGTTTGGTGGGTGAGGACTGTTCAATGGTGGGTTTGGTGGGTGAGGATTGTTCAATGGTGGGTTTGGTGGTGAGGACTGTTCAATGGTGGGTTTGGTGGGTGAGGATTGTTCAATGGTGGGTTTGGTGGGTGAGGACTGTTCAATGGTGGGTTTGGTGGGTGAGGACAGTTCACTGGTGGGTTGGTGGGTGATGATTGCTCAATGGTGGGTTTGGTGGGTGAGGATTGTTCAATGGTGGGTTTGGTGGGTGAGGATTGTTCAATGGTGGGTTTGGTGGGTGAGGACTGTTCAATGGTGGGCTTGGTGGGTGAGGACAGTTCACTGGTGGGTTGGTGGGTGATGATTGCTCAATGGTGGGTTTGGTGGGTGATGATTGCTCAATGGTGGGCTTGGTGGGTGATGATTGCTCAATGGTGGGCTTGGTGGGTGATGATTGCTCATGGTGGGTTTGGTGGGTGAGGACAGTTCACTGGTGGTTTGGTGGGTGATGATTGCTCAATGGTGGGTTTGGTGGGTGAGGACTGTTCAATGGTGGGTTTGGTGGGTGAGAACTGTTCAATGGTGGGTTTGGTGGGTGAGGACTGTTCAATGGTGGGTTTGGTGGGTGAGGACTGTTCAATGGTGGGTTTGGTGGGTGAGAACTGTTCAATGGTGGGTTTGGTGGGTGAGGACTGTTCAATGGTGGGTTGGTGGGTGAGGACTGTTCAATGGTGGGTTGGTGGGTGAGGACTGTTCAATGGTGGGTTTGGTGGGTGAGGACTGTTCAATGGTGGGTTGGTGGGTGAGGACTGTTCAATGGTGGGTTTGGTGGATGAGGACAGTTCAATGGTGGGTTGGTGGGTGAGGACTGTTCAATGGTGGGTTTGTTGTGGGTGAGGACTGTTCAATGGTGGGTTGGTGGGTGAGGACTGTTCAATGGCGGGGTTTTGGGGATGAGGACAGTTCAATGGCGGGTTCGGTGGATGAGGACAGTTCAATAGCGTGATTGGTGGGTTGTTGAGGAGCTGTTTGTTTCTACGTTTGTGTGTTTGTGTGTCTGTTTTCTTTGTCAGATTGTTTGTTTGTTCTGTTTTGTTTTTCTGGCTGGCCAGCCATGTCTCCATGGGCAGTTTGCTCACAGCAGCAGTCTTTTGTTTGTTTGCTGCTTCCTTGTTTCTAAGGAACAGATCAATATTGACCCACGTTTGTCTCCTGTTTCTAAGGAACAGATCAATATTGACCCACGTTTGTCTCCTGTTTCTAAGGATCAGATCAATATTGACCCACGTTTGTCTCCTGTTTCTAAGGAACAGATCAATATTGACCCACGTTTGTCTCCTGTTTCTAAGGAACAGATCAATATTGACCCACGTTTGTCTCCGGTTTCTAAGGAACAGATCAATATTGACCCACGTTTGTTTCCGGTTTCTAAGGAACAGATCAATATTGACCTACGTTTGTCTCCTGTTTCTAAGGAACAGATCAATATTGACCCACGTTTGTCTCCTGCCTCTTGATTTGCCTCTACAGGATAAATCAACAGTTCTGCCCCTGTCTGTTTATACCTCTAGACTTGCCTCGACTGGGTAAATCAGTTTTGTTTAGAAAGTCTCAAGTTCTGTGGCCCTTCATGTCCTGTTCTCGTGGTGACCTCAGTGTTGATGTCCTTTCCATACATGGTGAGGCCATGTCCAGGTGGCCAGTATTGGCAGGCTCATGGGGACTGTCACCGGATGGACACGAGCGGTGCTGTTCAGTGTGGGATTCTCACTCCCACTGGCATCACAGCTAAGCAATCACTGTTGTCACTAGGCAGCCTGGACATTGGACAATACTAAAGTGACTTTTCAGAAATATACTGTCTCCCCAGGTGAACAGTGAACTACCTCCTGATCACTCCTCATTGACTGCTCCTCTTGGGTTGCACATGCTGGGGCTGTGATGGGGGCAGGCCAGGTGTGGCTGTGCATGGGAAGCTGGAATGTGCATCACTGAAGTGGCGCAGAAAATAGCTGAGAAAAACTGAACGTTTGCTCCAATTCATCTCTGTTTGTAGACTTGCCTATCCAGAAGAATCAGTAATTTTAATGCTGCCTGTTTCCACCTCTACACTTGTCTGTCCAGAACTGATCCACAACTGACCAAACAGCTGTCTCTACCTCCAGACTTGCCACTCCAGAAGACATCAATAAACAGAAGCAGAAATCAAGACCACCATTTAAGTGGCACTGTGGCTGAGCAGGGTATCCTCAGCTTGGTGACCTCATGGCAGTCCACTAGCGGCAGCTTCTGGCTGCCGATATTGGGACTATGGCAGGAAGGTATTTTATTGTGGCTGTAAGTAGAAGAGTCAGAATGTGTGGCGTAAAAGCGATACCATTCAGAGGGCATTGTAGGTAACACATAAGGAGAAGAGAGAATAAATACAACAACGGCAATGCTGTCAGCCTACCTGTCCCTCAAGGGAGCGAATCCTGGCCTGCAGCTCCCCCACACTGCCTCTCAGCTCAGTGCGTTCTGTCACCAGTTGTTGCGCCGCCTTGGCTTCGCTATCAAGCTGAGCCTTGAGGGCTGTCAACTGTAGGGACACACACACACACACACACACACACACACGCACACGCACACACACACATACACATACACACACACACACGTACACACACACACACACCACAGACAAGTTTTCATGAGATGACAACTTCAAACAAGTATACACAGCAGATAAAGCATGGTACCACAATCTTCAGGAAGACTCACTACAGCGATGACTCCAAACACTTGTGTTGTTGAAAAGTAAAGGGTGGATGTGAGCAAGCATGGTAGTTGGGAGAGGCAAGTGAGATAAGGAAGTGGAAATGTCAACATCTTTGGTCCTATGTTCAGCAGGATGTGTTTCTCTCTGCACCATCTTTGTTCTATACTTGACAAGACATAAGCACAGAGTGTAGCTGCTTTTCTGTCAAGCACATAATGCAATCATCTGATCTGATTTTCATGAATGAAATAAGAGGTGAAAAATCTGCAATACAAAATCATTCTATAAAATACACAAGCATGAGACCAAGTGCAACAACTAGTTGCACGTGGGTAAATTATCCATTTTTGAGAAAATACCTGGTTTGTAATAGCAAAAGTACTGATGAAACATCTAGTGAGAATTTACGGTCTTTGGTGACAGGAAACAATCTATTACAGGAAAAAGCAGGAAACATTCAAGCATGCTACAGACACAACAACCTATTACAGGAAAAAGCAGGAAACATTCAAGCATGCTACAGACACAACAACCTATTACAGGAAAAAGCAGGAAACATTCAACAACGCTACAGATGCAGGAGCATGCACTTTGACTCAATACAATCAGTTTATTTGGTTTCACACACACACACACACACACACACACACACACACACACACTCTCTCTCACACACAGAGACACAGACACACACACACACACACACACACACACACACACACACACACTCACACACACACACACACACACACACACACACACACACAAGCACTCACATACTATCACATATACACACATCAGAATCAGAGTGATGATACAGACTCATTTTGTTTAGATCAATCATTTCTAGCCACTTAATATTACTCCACCACTATTTGCCAATGCATCCGTCACACTACCATGTATGACCTATTGTCATAGGATGATCATGATGATGCTAATGATGAAGATGAGGAAGAGGAGGAGGAATGTTACTCTGTCCTTCAGTCCCTGGCCATCTGCAGCAGCACCTGTATCACCTAAGGTTGTGGAATCTTCGTGATGGTGGTGATGGTGATGGTGATTACAACAAGAGTGACAAGGATGAATGTTACTCTGTCCTAAATTTCATGGATTTGTCATGATGATGATGGTATGTGACTCTCCTGAATATGCTGTGAGTAAAAATGCTTGTGATATGTCTTTTGGGCGACAAATCAAACCCTCACTGGTTACATTTTTACTCGATGTATATATAAAGCATATATGTACTTCCAGTTCTGTGCCACCCCCACCCTCCCCCCACACACACTCTCTCTCTCTCTCTTTCTCTCTCTCTCTGTCTGTCTGTCTCTATCTCTAACCCTCTCTCTGTGAAAATACACAAACACAGGACAGAAGACTTACATTTCTATTGTACTGCTCTTCAGTTTCAATCTGGAACTTCCTCAACTCCGCCTCTGCGGAATCCCGCACTTGTTTCAACAGTTCCGACACGGAAACATCCGTCTTGCTGAGATCCCGGATCTTAGCCTCCAAGCTGAGGATGGTTGCCGCTGACAACTCGGCGCGGCTGTTGAGCTCCCCTACCCGCTCACTGTTGACCTTTTCATTGAACTCAGATTTCTGGATCAGCTGTTGGATCTTGTTCTCTGCCTCCTGCCGAGCTATCTGCTCGTGTTGGTACCTGGTGAGCAGCATGCCAAAAGACACTGGTGACTCAAGGAGGAAAAAAAAATTGCTCCTTACTGGTTGAACAGTACAGTAAGTTTAACTCCCTGCAGTTCTTTCCCTTGATTTTTGAATAACAATGCTTCTTTGAGGACATTATCACATCTAAAAACTTTTTTTTTTGGTTATTAATGGAATAGTTTACTAAAACAAGCCTAAACAACTGCATACACCAAGGGAAACAAATTATTTAAGAAACTCTAATACTGTTGCACAGCTACTGCTCAAAGAATGCCAAAAAGTGAAAAACAAAAAAACTTTTGAGCGTTCCTGTACGCAAAATTGAAGGAATGAAAGTTCCTTTTCAGGTTATCCAAATTAAGCCCGCTAAAAAGATTTTGATCTGCTGTTTGAGAAAAAGTGTGAATTCATTCAGATAGTTTGAATTTGTAAAAGCTTGACAGGGTCTTTGTGCATGTTTCTAACAAGGTAGCTAACAGTGTTGAACTGATGCAGGCTGTACAATATGTGATTGCCTGCAAATACCTGCCTTTGTAAGAATACATTGTGCTCTTTGTATGTGTTTTGTACTGTATCCTTAACAAGCATTCAGAAATATATGATGCCTAGGCACCAATCACTTCTTGTTTAAAAAAATGTTTGGCTTATTCTTTTTGGGGGCTAAAATAAAAATGTTTCTTAAATTCAGTTGAAAGAAACTGAACTGAAAGTGTCAGAGGTATAGCCAAACAGACTTGAATGAGTCAAGAGGAGAGCCGATATGCATGTGTGTGTATATGTGTGGGTGTATGTGTCTGTGCATATGCATTTTTTTGATACACATGTGAAGAAGTATATGTATGAAAAGGTGTGTGTGTGTGTGTGTGTGTGTGTGTGTGTGTGTGTGTGTGTGTGTGTGTGTGTGTGTGTGCATGCGTGAACCCATACCTGCACATGCACATATGTTTTTGTGAATATATATATGTGTGCACACATTCTAGCATGCGTTTGCATGTGTATGTGTGTGTTCATGCATATATATGTATGTGTGTATATTTGGACATGTTCATATATGCACTGGTATGTGTGCTGTGCTGTACTGCATAGTATTATGTTGTACTATATTCTATTGTTTTCTATTATTGCACATAATATCACATTACGTTGCAGTGTATAACTTCTCACATGACAAAATTCTGCAGGAAATTTGGGCTGCCTCATACATACAGAGTGTGCGTCACAGTATGTTATCCCACCTCTGTTGTCCTTCTGTCCATTTTCAGTTTAGCTATCAGATATTGGCACAGGATGTTGCTGAGGATGACTCCTTAGATCCTGAGGGTTCTTTTACAAACAGAGAGATGATGTACAGTAACATGCCAGTGATGTCACGTGTTTGTCCCCATACAGTGATTACTCTCTCTCTCTCTCTTCTCTCTCACACACACACACACACACACACACACACACTGAAATAAGGGAGCAACACACTTTTGCTTTCATGATTCTATCCGTCTGGTGTGATAATATATTCTAAACACACTCTCACTCACTCACTCACACACACACACACACGCACGCACGCAAGCACGCACGCACGCACGCACGCATGCACACACACACACACACACACACACACACACACACACACACACACATACATACACACACACACACACACACACACACACACATACACACACACACACACACACACACACACACACGACACGACACACCAACGCACCTGTGTTTCCATGTCTCCATCTCGCGTGTTTGATTCTCCACCTCTCTCTGCAGACGTTCCACATCAGCCTGAGGTCGGCTGGAGGCGATCCTCAAGTCCTGAATCTCCGCCTCCAGTCTGCACACTCTGCTCTGGTAGCCCTGGATTTCCTCCACCAGCTTGGCATTCTTGCTGCCCTCCACCGTCAGCCTGTACACACACACACACACACACACACACACACATACACACACACACACAGACACACACACACTCACACACAGACACAGACACACACACACACACACGCACACACACACACACACACACACACACACACAGACACACACACACAGCCCATGGAACACCATCCTCTGCAAACTTGTTCATATATTCACATATCCCTGACCCTTTCTTTTTTCTTTTTTTTTTGTCACAATATACCTTCAATGAGGGAGGAAGCTCAAGGATAATACAGAACCCTTCTCACCATCATGGAGTACCTTATCTGATGGGGCTAGTTACTAACAGAGTCAAAGTTCTCATTTTCAAAAATCAATCATACACTTCACATCACAACCAAAATTCTTTGTAAATGTTATGTGCATCAGTATCTATGAATGCAAGATTAACGCGAGTAATGTCATCATAAAGTAGAAGGAATATTCAAATATATATAGCTTTCTTTTTTTTAAATCAATCTTTCAGATATATAACCATCTTTTTTAAATTAATCAACTCACAGGCACAAACTCAACTGTTAGGACATTTTAAGTGAGGAACAATGCGCAAATGCTAAAAAAGAAAATCTAATACCACAGTATATTATCAATAATTCTACAATCTTTTCTAAGTTCACTGGCAAATTTTTCTATAAATCAAAGTCAATTAAAGGCCCTTCTTCTTGTAGTTGTTAAGGTTCTCAACTCAAATGGGAAATGGAGTCACAACCAATGTTAACTCCGAGGGAAAAATCCCCCTGTACTGAAACGCCCCGGCGGAGATTCGAAACCACAACTCCAGGATCACCAAGATTACGAGTCCGGCACTCTACCAATTGAGTTATTCCGGCTCCCTATGTTGTATTTCTTTATGACTCTTGTTTTGATGCTCTTACTCTTTGCTCAAGCACAGACGAATGTCATTATTTTTCAATCCAGTTCATCATGCTTTTGTGTATACAAGTGATGTATATCCATGTAAAGGTTTTCCGATGCTATTGTTGAAAGTTTATGCTACTCACAGCATTTTGTATTTTAATTATATGGCTTGATCTAGTCAGGTTTTTGGCAATAGTGATGAGGTGGATGTCTTTGCTTGTACGTGTGAGTGTGCGACTTACAACATTTGATGTCATTCATCCACACCATTTTTTCAACATTACTTCTGTATTATGAAAATGCAACTGATGTGAACTGAGGGAGATATGCTTTGAGTGTGCTACACCACTCATTTTATTTCATGCGTGATATGCCTAAAGCATGATTTTGAATAGAAAGCACAGCAAAAATATTGTTATCATTATCATGACCAGACAATTGTGTGAGAACATCATCTTTGAAACTTTAGGAATGACATCCAAACATGATTCCCCCCTCCCACTCCCCCCTCTATATTTCATTTATCCATTATGTTGTTAAATAAGAATTCTCAATGGAAATGTAAGTCCTTTAGTGTGATGTTGCAGATTTTAAACAATAATGGACATAAAAAAAAAGGAAACACTGAAGAGTAGAACTGCAGTAACTGGCATCTGAATTCTCTGTTTTCATGTCTGGTGAAGGGCTATAACACTCTTCTGTCTCTGGGTGTAGCTTTACACCTTTAAACAAATCCCGCTGTGAACAAGATAGGTTCCCATGTGATGTGTGCAGCTTTGATGGATGGATCAACCTCTGCCCTATGCAATTAAAAAATAACTAACTGCCACAGGTAGGTCAGCTTGGACTGGTACTACATGCAGTCAATGAGAAACACTGTTCATGGTTGCTGGGCAAACAACAGTTGAAAATGAATTTCCTTCATCGTCTGTCAGGTGACCTCTGGTTCTGTTTGCACTATCAATCCATTCATATTGCATTTGTTTATTGATATTCTTCTTCTGCGTACGCAGGCTGATACTCCTGCGGACACTCCCTATATGGACAGACAAGTATCAATCCCATCTACCCAACAAAGGGAGTGGCGTTTTGTGTGTATGACCGTTTTTTTATCCCGCCATTAAGGCAGCAATACTCCATCTTCAGGTTTATTGATGATTCTTGCTCTGTACGTGTGTGATATTGTTTAAATAGATTCTGTATTCCTTTGTATGTTTGAGAATGATTATCCTTGGAAACCTTCTATAACCTTACTAGTCCTGCGGCAATCAACCCTGTTGGGGATGGTGGGCCTGCAATCGTACACAAAACCTGAATTCAAAGACTGTAAGTATTCTGCAGTGGTTCGCAAACTGGCGCAAGTATGGTTTAACACAGACCCCCCCCCCCCCCACATCAACAAACAATACACTCCAAAGTCTGCATGCATGAATTAAAAACAAACCAGCCACAAAAGGTGATATGGGTCACCCACAAAAAGGAAATAAATGTACCATTCCCAACACACCAGCACTGAATCCAATATCTATCAATCCACGCAATATTACCATCATGCAGATTTTTTTAAAAGAACACATGAACTGTTAATACTTTTGTTGTTAAATTGATATTGTAGAGAAATCTTACACTGTGCTAGCCAAGAGCATTAACAACAGACAGTAAAGCAAAAAAAAAAAAAAACCCAAAAAACATAAGCATAAGATGTGTACACGGTGTGCCGTTATTTCATTAAATGAAAATGTTTACATCATGTGCCTGTGTTTCATTGTAGGAAAACACAAGTTCCAGTACTTGTTTCTTCTTTGCTGATAGTTGTAGTACACAGCCGTGGAGATAGGGGCACTGACCTGTCTTGCAGCTCAGCACTGCACTGCAGCTGTTTGTTGACCTGAACCTGAAGGTTGCTCCGCTCACTGCTGCATGCCTCCACTTCCTTCCTGCAGACCACACACACACACACACATACACACACACACACACACACACACACACATACACACACACATATACACACGCACACGAGCACACACACACACACACACACACACACACACACACACACACACGTGCGCTTATACACACACACACACACACACACACACACACACACACACGCACACACACACACACACACACACGCATACACACACACACACACACACACACACACACACACACCAATCTGAAGCGGTGCATTATGCTGTAAAGACACCTACAGACCACAGATGCTGGCACATTCTCCCCTTTTAGGCTTCTGGTAGACTGTGGCACCATAAAATTTGTGTTATATTTTCTGGAAATCACCAAAACAGAAAAAAAAAGAAGAAAAAAAAAAAGCATCCAGTATCATTCTTTAAATCAGGATTCCAGTGTTCTCACAGCTCTCATCTCTGGTGCCTTCAGATCTGGACTGCAGTGCCATCTCTCTGTCCATAAACCAAAAAAAAAAAATGCACATGAAAACTGTCAGTGTCATTATCATCTTTAGACCCAAACTAATTAACCAACCATTTCAACACTCGATGAAGAGTTTACATTGACAAAATGCTAAAAGGATGTATAAAGTCGGGTGGGTTACACACATAAAATATGAACATGTCCAATATTGACAGGCAGATAAATGAAAAGCTTTATAGAGACATGTACCGGTAGATGTAAAAGATGAGAGGCAGGTGATGGAAGCAGAGACAAGAATGTAAACTTTGCTGTTTTTATTCATCATAATATATGAGTAAGTGAGTGAGGAAGATGAAAAATAGAAGCCACAAAACACCCATGAGATCATGGCAATATTTCGGTTTATTTCAACCTTTCTCAAGCCACACTGGCCAACTGACAAACATAACACTTAAGATTTCTGTTGATGTGTCGCTGAGAAAAGTTCACTGGAAAAGAGTTCACTGGAAAAGAGTTCACTGGAATAGAGTTCACTGGAAAAGAGTTCACTGGAATAGAGTTCACTGGAAAAGAGTTCACTGGAAAAGAGTTCACTTAGAACGAAGTTCACTAGAAAAAGTTCACTGGAAGATGGGGGATGAAAGGGGACTTGTGGGAGGGCATGGAAACTAAGCCAATGCTTTCACCGTAAGTGAGTGAGTGAGTGAGTAAGTGAGTGAGTGAGTGAGTGAACGAGTCAGTCAGTCAGTCAGTGAATCAGTCAGTCAGACTAAAAATGGCTAAATGGTTGATGTCAGTACTTGCTTCATGGGGGTGATTGTTACTGTTCGTCTGTTTGGTTTGTTGTTATTTATCTGTACAATATCATGTTCTGATGCATGTGTTGTATCATTTAATACTAGCTTAGCAAAATAGTAACAGCAAGTATTTGAAAAATGGCCAGCTAAGCCAATGCTTTCACCAATGTAAAATATAAAAAAAAGAATCATTGTCTGGCTAACTAAGCCCATACTTTTACCAAGGTAAAATAAAAAAAAGAATCATTGTCATTATCATTGTCTCTCACTCTCTTCATGACAAACTCACCTCAGTCTAAAAAGAAAAGCTACTGGTTCTGCTGGACAAACTAGACAAACGGATTACAGGACAAATCTCTTTTGTAGATTACAGGACAAATCTCTTTGTAGATTACAGGACAAATCTCTTTGTCTAGTTTATCCAGCTGAACCAGTAACTTTTCTTTAAAAAAAAAAAAATGCTTCAACTCCTGCCTTTAGTCGCCTCGCTTTGAAACCAACTCACCTGAGTTTTTCCAGCTCCAGCTCATAGAGGTTCTTGAGATTGGTGATCTCCACCTCCAGAGACTTGCTGGACTTCAGGAGAGCCGTGGAGTCAATGTGGTGAGTCCTCTCCGCCAGCTGTCGGACATGCCCCACGTAAGCGGCAAAGCGGTCATTCAGATCTTGAAGTTCCGCTTTCTCTTGTGTCCTCGACAGGGTTGCCATGCCGACAGGGTGATAGATATCCATCCCTGGACAAAATCGCTCAGTGTGGTACTAACTTCTGTACAGTGCAGAGTCTGGCTCTGGTAACAGAGCAAAGAGAAGGGAGGATGGCGTTGTGTAGAACAGTGGGAAAAAGAAAAGCCAACAGAAAATGCCCTAGAGGAGGAAAAGACAGCTAAGTGAGATCAAGATGGGCAGTAGGAGACTGGCAGCATTGATTGCTGGACAGTGCATACAGGATTAGCAGACTCTTTGAAAATAGTGTGCATCTAAAGATAGTGCACACTCGAAAGCAAAGCAAAGACTTTTGCCTTTGAACTGATGTCATATCAAATAAATTTTTTTTTCTTAATCACTCACACAAATATCAACAGAAATTATGATGGATATTGAAAGAGTGCTCTCCTCTTTGTCAGTTAGCACAAAGCATTTTATATTAAACATAATACAAATCAATAAACATCTCACATCATAATAGTGTCTACTTTACTTGAAATGAAAATCCACATTCATTGGTGAATTTTTCTTTTCCTGTCTGGCACGATCTGCCTGGCACAGTGTAGTTCACTTCCTTCACTAGTCCACTGCACTGCAGTCTGTTGAAGCTGGACTTCAAACCTGTTGATGTCTTACACTGTCTCAGGATTTTTTGGTTATGGAGCATATGACAGTTAGTCCGTGTGTGTGTGTTTTCCCATTTACACTTTAGTTTATTTTCCCTTTTGCTTGATGTGTAAGATATATTATGATGGCGGGGAGGTGGAGAGGGCTGTCCCATTTTTCGTGCCACTCAAGCGGAATTATTCGATGGTCACTGCGACTGCACCCCATCCTCAGCCATTCCACAATTTGTCCCAACGCAACCCCAGCAGAGGAAATCAACGTTAGGTGGTCATTATCAAGTCATGATGAGGCAACTTACCAGAGGAGATACAGCACTGCTGCCAAGTCATTTACATGGTGTTTAGTGGTGCCCTGTTGTAGTCTAACAACAGATACTACATACTAAGCCCCCTTAGCTGATGTAAATAGTTGCTTAACCATGGAGCCAGTGTCAATGAGCATCCCTCTCATGGGGGCACTCCCATGTCTGCCCAACAACAGTCCCCATAAACCTGCTGGTACTGATGGCCTCAACACACACTTACCAAGTGCATCCACATAAAGTGGACACTGAAACTGAGATCACATCAGAAGTGGGGCATGAAGGAGCACAGAATCTGAGACTTTGTTTTTCATGCTGGTCAATGTGGATGGTGAAGATGATGCCATGGAGTTCCTTTCTCCTCAGAAACTACAAGACAGGGCTGTACTCCACAATGATTTTCTTAATGTATTACACAACCAGCCATGCCCAAGAGATACACATACCTGCAATGCTGATCATGATATTTGAGGAATCCTCTCAGATGTTTTTCCTTTGAATGGATGAAACTCGACTGTGTTGTTCCAGTTTTCCCATTTGAAGTCACAGCAAATTCAGCTATGGGTAGGAAGGAGCCAATTTGGGCCAAACATCTCACAAATAAAGGGCTCTAATGGAAATTCTACTCATTCAAACTAAACACACACACACACACACACACACACACACACACACACACACACACACATCATACACACACACACACACACACGCACACGCACACACACACACATACACACACACACACACACACACACACACACATACACACGCAAGCACAAGTGTGCTTGCTAACGCACATACATATTTTTGCTGAAGTTTGATAGTGATATAACCAGAATCTTATTTTCCTAAACAAATCTTTTACTGACTAGATTAATAATCTCTACAAAACACAACTGAAATTCTGCAGTGGTCTTTTCTTCAACATCAAAGGAAAGTGGCCAGGTTGGCCATGCCATATAAAATAACAAATGACAGAGTAGCTGCGATCAGGAGTAATACTGCAATGGCTCCCATCCAACAATGAAGATGTCTACTTCACCAGCTGAAGCTGATCTAATGCCGTACTAAATATTTTGTCAACTCCTTTCTTCTAGCTACCATCAGACTCAGACTGGAATGCACTACCTGAAGAAGCTGTGGCAGTGGATACCTTTGACTCCTTCAAGTCAAAAATGCCACAAATCTAAAGACATGCTGGTAAAAGCTGGTTTCGTATAGGCGGGCTTTGGTTATTTCGCTCTGTCATCGGTCTTTAAGTAGGCTTTTTGTTCATTCATTTTGGGGCCTAGTCTTGTGTTAAGATGAGGTAGGATCAGCTAGTCCTTCAGGGCAAAAAGAAAAATGAAGTAGCCTGCTGGATAAAACCCCCACATTATCTAGGCTGACAATCTAATCCTTACTGTCTTTGGTCTTTTTCCTATCTGGTTCATGGGTTTTTCCACATGCAACCCATTAAGCAGTAGAGTAATCAACATGCTGATTGTGGCTATCAAATGGATGAAGATGAAGCAGCACTCAATGCTTGTACTTTACTTAACTGTGCATATAATGTTCATGCTACGTAATTACAAACTTGTGAAATCTGACTGCATTACATTGAGATTAAGACTTCATAACCTAGACTGTTAACATATGGATCTGATTCACTGAAGCACAAATAATTTGCATCAAACTGCCAACTGATTATTTTTTCACTTTGCAAACAGGCCAAGTCAACGCGCCATGTCAGCTGACAAGTGCACAACAATTTCTGCAAAATGTCGGTTTGTTACGTGACAGAATCCTATAGTTGAGCAGTCCCCTTTGTCGCGGTCTCATTGACTGGCGCCCAACGAAAGAATGGCTTTTGTGTCCCTACGGCGCTAATCAATAAGATCGACACAAACGGGGGCTCAGTATGAGATACAGTTAGACTAGCATCTGTCATTTTGACATCGTAATCTCCGAAATCAATAACATTCCAGACTATCATCGATCATTCTGTCTGCAGATGGTAACGTACCAAACACATGCAGTCACTTCGTAACTTCCAAAAGCACACTGGTGAGTTCTGGCAATCAGGAGAGACAGAATGACAACGGCAGTTTCAGTGCCGGTGGCAGTGAGGCCAACCTCTGATGGCCTGCTGTGATTTGTTGTTGCGTCTCCAGGAGGATGTCAGTCATTGTCACCAACACGCATGCGCATTTAACCAGTCTGCCGGAAATAACTCAAGTTGGCGGGCTAAGATGGTTCTTTTTCACAGTTACGAATTATGCACAAACATTCCATTCAATGTACTGTGTAAATGATTTGATCGAAAGTTCCACCCAAGGTTGATTCAATCGGTCATTTCATTATGTGATTGAAATATAATGCCATGAATTGCATGAAATATTGAAACGTTTCTTGTTGGGGTGCTTTTGATGCTGTTGTTATTTTGCTTTGCTTTGTTTCTGAATTTCACGACTTTGCACAAAAAACAACACTGATGTTGACCACTGAAATGACATCAGTTTTAATACACACAAAATGAATAGTAAACAAAAAGAACGCTGATTATCTTCGTTATTGTTGTTGTTGTTGTTCTTCTTCTTCTTCTATCTCAAGATTAAAGTAGGTAAGTCAGTTTGAAAGTATGTCCACCAACAGTTAACGAACAGAATAAGTTAGCAGTGAAATAAGGGCGTGTGGCTCTCCAGGACCACACCACAAGGAATTGTCAGTGCAGGAATAATGGACACAGGGCAGACACAGAGTTTCAGTTTCAGTTTCATCAAGGAGGCGTCACTGCGTGCGGACTAGTCCATATACGCTACACCACATCCGCTAAGTTTTGAGACCACGCTACGCATGATTTGAAGCTGAAGGATAAATGAATTAACAACAAAGATGAGACAATTGAGGAAGAGGGTCTCGTGGCTACGACTCAGTGGATGTCTGACCTACGCATTAGCCCAACGCACTGGTCACACCTTGAGTGCCTACCTACCATTTTTTTTGTGTGTGTGTGGATGTACATGTGTGTGTATGATGTGTGGGCATGGGCCCATGTGTGTGCGTGGGCGCATTTGGTGTGTGTGTGCGCGCGCGCGTGTAAACACAGAGAGAGTTAAACAATAGGCCTAATTGCCCAATGGACAGAGAGGAAAGCTGTGCCGCAAGCCAGGTGCTTGTCCAAACTCTCAGAGATGGAAACAGCCGGTGCAGCGTCCATAACTGCAAGCTCCTGGAATACATAGTGATGACAGGAAACAAACTGTGTTCTAACTTCACGAAATTCGAAGTCTTTCTGAAGTAGAACTGAGAACACAAAATTATGCGTGTAAACTGGTGGCTCTGTGTGTCGAACTGTCTTTCTTTAAACATTCACGTTCTGAGGACCCTCGAATTCTGCCAACGTCTGCAGAACTTTTGAGCAGTATACAGTAACTCACTGAACAAAATAAAGGCCTACTTGAAAACCTATATACAGTGAGCACAGCTTCTATTTTCATTCTATTTCAGGTTTTTAAAATCATATTTCTTAGACCATAGGTAGATATAACACGCGGTATTCACATTTTCTTCAAGGTGACCTTGGCTAATTTTTCTTGAACAGTAAACAAGTTGGGTATTTTTTGCTCCCATAAGAAAACCTAACACAGAGTAACTTTTATTCAAGACTGAATAAAGTCAGACAAATACATAGACAAACAATCTAATAGTGGGGAAAAAACAAGCACAGACCAACAACTGAACTATCTTCATAGTAATGACTTGGCAAAGATTTGGACTTAAGGAGGGGGGGAGGGGCGGAATTTGAAGATGGAGAAACTGGGAACATGAAATTAAGAAAATATGTTACAGATATGAAAACTCTTCACTAGCTGCATAAGGGAACCATCGCAATCCCTTTTGAAGGCAGATATATTTGTATTGCCTGCTCTGAGGCCTTTCGTCTGCTGGGTCGGACTCATCAGGGAGACACGGCTGGTTGTGTCTGCGCTCCTGGCGTCAAATAGAGACACACCACAGTCCATAATACTGTGGTGTTCTCACCACCAAGGATGCAAAAAAGAATCCAATAGCACCCCCAAAGCAGTCAGCGAAGAGTAGTAAATGAAACCAAACGAAAGCGTGGGGAGGAAAAAAAGTTGCTGAAAAACTAAAGACATTATGCAAATAGTATAAAATGTAGGGGACAGTCTTTGAGCCTACGCTTGAGGATCCACCCAAAGATGCAAGGGAGATCAAAAGACAAACACACAGACGGACAGAAACAAATACAAATAACCTCAATTTAATCAAAGCAAAATCGGAAATGAAATGAGGC
>CM065733.1:793189-795689 GCA_033310375.1 Conus canariensis
TCTATGAATTTCTCTGTCTCTCTGTATGTCTGTATGTCTATCTGTTTCACAATCCATTACGTTACTGAGGGAGACAGACGGAAAAAAACAAACAAACCGGAAACTATTCAGGAAGTGCCGTGGGCCTTTTAGGTTAGACGATTTCACATATGTCATGCGATGATAACCAGCACAGAACCAAACAAGACAAAACAAAATAAAAGAAATCAAACGGCAAATATCAGCATGCTGTCTTTGTGTGCGTGCGTGTGCGTGTGTGTGTGTGTGTGTGTGTGTGTGTGTGTGTGAATTTCTCTCGCCTTAAATCAGCTCAGAGAGAGAGAGAGAGAGAGGGGAGAGAGAGAGAGAGAGAGAGAGAGAGAGAGAGAGAGAGAGTGCATATGTCTGCACACCACGCGCACGTTTTTTTTTTTTATTATTATTATTTTTATTTTTGTTGTTTGTTTTTTTTAAAGCGTACAGTCATGAAATTACGAAGTGCGTTAAAACAGATCTGATGTGTTTAGCTAAATAAATCTTTCGTGTTTTATCCAGATGTAGACTGAGCCGCCAACTGGAGATCTCATCTTCTGACAGACAAACCAATGAGGTAGCGATTTTCTGGTTCAAAACAACAAGTTGAAAAAGTTTGAGTCAATGGGCTTTGACTGAATTTTCTTCATTTTCATTAGAGTCACACGTGCTAAAATTTTGATCTCGTTTGCAGAGTTTCAAACAGTGAGATCAGATGCGCGTGACCTGAGTCCATAGTCAGAAGACATTTGTCCTATTTCTTTCAATGCACAAGGCTCTCTTATTCTCTGTTTAACCTGAAATGTGGACATCCAGTGCCAAACGTGTCTTGCCTAGAGTTATACGATTTGGTCCACTCTATAAACAGCGTCGAAATAATGGCACCTGGAAAATCACGTAATTGACTATTTGCACGGCAATGCTTGAATATAGGCATAAAACTGATCATCGTAGCCTCTGTAGAAAATAATCTAAACACATTCTGCCCAGTCTACCCTCTGATCAGGAGAAAAAGAGAAAGGGCAGTAATTGGGGGGATACATTGGGGGGGGGGGGGGGGGGGGGGAGGAGAAAATGCAATAATAGGGAGGATACAATTTTAAAAAAGTTGAGATGTGTTCAGAATTCAAAACGTATCACCCAGTTTCCTTTGAGTTTCAATGGAACTGTCGGCACCATGCATTTCTTGCAAAAGGAGAAGATATCCATGGATACGGAACAGTCTCCAGAATGAAACCTTACCTTCAGTCCCTCCACCAAGGAGGTTATTATTTTTTTCACACACGCCTACCAGTTAGTTTGTTTTTGTTTGTCTGTCTATTAGCGAGATAACGCAAAACGTACTAAATCTAAACCAGTGTCAACAAAACTTGGTGGAAAGATGAAGTGTGGCCCAAAGACGTAAAAACCACTCGTGATATTCTAGCGTGGATGTGTGGTGAGAATGTGGATCAGATGGCAGATCCACGGACCATCAGCAAGACTGCATTGATGGCAGATCCAAGGACCATCAATAAGATTGGATCAGATGGCAGATCCAGGGACCATAGGCAAGATTGGATCAGATGGCAGATCCAGGGACCATCAGTAAGATTGCATTAGATGGCAGATTCAGGGACAATCAGTAATATTGCATCAGATGGCAGATTTAGGGACCATCAGCAAGATTGCATCAGATGGCAGATTCAGGGACCATCAGAAAGACTGCATCAGATGGCAGATTCAGGGACAATCAGTAAGATTGCATCAGATGGCAGATTCAGGGACAATCAGCAAGATTGCATCAGATGGCAGATCCAGGGACCATCAGTAAGATTGCATCAGATGGCAAATCCAGGGACCATCAGTAAGATTGCATCAAATGGCAAATCCAGGGACCATCAGTAAGACTGCATTAGATGGCAGATTCAGGGACCATCAGTAAGATTGCATCAGATGGCAGATCCAGGGACCATCAGTAAGACTGCATTAGATGGCAGATTCAGGGACCATCAGTAAGATTGCATCAGATAGCAGATCCAGGGACCATCAGTAAGATTGCATCAGGTGGCAGATCCAGGGACCATCAGTAGGATTGCATCAGATGGCAGATCCAGGGACCATCAGTAAGACTGCATTAGATGGCAGATTCAGGGACCATCAGTAAGATTGCATCAGATGGCAGATCCAGGGACAATCAGTAAGATTGCATCAGGTGGCAGATCCAGGGACCATCAGTAGGATTGCATCAGATGGCAGATCCAGGGACCATCAGTAAGATTGCATCAGATGGCAGATCCAGGGACCATCAGTAAGATTGCATCAGATGGCAGATCCAGGGACCATCAGTAAGATTGCATCAGATGGCAGATCCAGGGACCATCAGTAAGATTGCATCAGATGGCGGGTCCAGGGACCATCAGCAAGATTACGCCAAAACTATTGCCTCGATCTTTAAAACAACAACAACAACAACAACAAAACTTACTGGATTTATGGGAAAATGGCT
>CM065733.1:800689-805689 GCA_033310375.1 Conus canariensis
TCGATGTCGTCGGCAAAACGGAGGTTTGTGATGGCTCTGCCTCCAATATTGACTGATCCTTCATGGTCTTCAAGTGCATCTGTCATGATTCTTTCCAGGAAGACGTTGAAGAGCGTGGGAGAGAGTAGACAGCCCTGGCGCACTCCGACGTTGTTTGGAACCATTCGCCTATGTTGTTGTTGAAGAAAACCGCACTGGTGGCTTTGTTGTAGAGGCTCTCGATGACTTTGATGAGGTTGGCATTGATGTTGTAGAGTTTCATTGTCGCCCATAATGCTTCATGCCACACTTGGTCAAAGGCTTTCTTGAAATCTATGAACACGTGGTACAGATCTTGTTGGTGTTGGTTGTACTTTTCACACAGTATTCTTAAATTGAAGATTTGCTCTGTTGTACTGCGGCCTGGCCTGAAACCCGCCTGTTCTTCGGCGATGATCTTTTCCGCTTGGGGATTCAGTCTGTTCAGGATTACCTTAAGCATGACTTTGCTTGGGTGGCTGATGAGGCTTATAGTATGGTAGTTCTGGCATAGTTGGAGATGTTCAGCGCTTTCAGTTTTTCGTCTGTTGTTAGAGGTACGGCTGGATAAAGTAGTTTTGCTGCATGTCTATGGAGAGAATTCAACCTCTTTTTTGTGGACATCACTACTCCCGTCCCACACTGTTAAAGCGTAATTGATACATGATATTATGTGTGCATTGAAGAAAAGTTTAAGCACAGTACTGTTGACGTAGCGCTTTAATTGAGATAACAGGAAAAAGTTTTTTGAAACTACCTTGTTACATTATTGAGATGAGATTATCATTTCAATTCAGTATCTATCGTTACCTCTAAAACATGATGCTAATCTACCTGTTCGATAGAAGTGCCATTCAACTGAAGTTTCGAGCAAAGAGGAGTAAGTAAGTACTTTTGGCGGGTAGCTATAATCTTGGATTTGGTTTTTGGCTGGGTGTATGACCATTGAGTTTGAATGACACCTGTCTGACACGTCGTTTAGACTTTCCGGGAGAGAAATTTCTGTTGTTTGTAGATCACTACCATTTGTTTGCAGTGACGAATCATCAGCAAATAAATCTATCGTGACTTTTTCATCTGATATGGACAATGGTAAATCATTGATGAAGATGCAGGATAGGAGGGGGGCTAGTACTGAGCCGTGTGGGACTCCATGTCTGACAAAGTCTGAAGTGGAGGTTTTGCCATTAAGCACCACATACTGAGTCCTATCGTTCAAGTATGATTGGAATAATGAGACTGTCGATGAATGGTTCAAGTAGATAGAGAGTTTCTTTTAAAAGAATGGAATGATCAACAAGATCAAATGCCTTTTTGAAATCAAGAAAGACAACCCTGTCATATGTGATCGGTTCATATTTGAAAGCCATGAGTCCCACATTCGTGATAATGCTGTGTGGCAGGAGTGATTAGATCGGAATCTAGATCAGAGTGGGGAGAAACGAGTTTGTTTTTCTCCATGAACTGAGATACGTGCGCGTGAATGTATCTTTCGAGGGGTTTGGATAGAATTGATAGTAAGGATATTGGTCTGAAATTATTTGGATCCGACAAATCATATGATTTTGGAAGGGGATCACTTTGGCATTTTTGAACGCTTGAGGGAAGACACTAGTTTCAATGGATAAATTATATATGTATGTAAGGGACTCAACAATGTTAAGGCAGAGCGATTTTGAGAAGAAATGCGGGTATGTTATCAGGACCCATAGATTTTTTTTTATATTCTTTAACTGCGCTATGTGCATTCCTACTCCATGTACAGCAAGAAGGGGAATATTGAGTGAGTTACTGGATCCAAGTTTTTGTTTGCAAAATGATATTAGGGAAGTAGGGCATGTATATTCATTTTGTGCTCTTATAGGCTGTGAAGCTTGAGTAAGGATATCTGATAATGACAGAAAGTGTGTATTAAATTCTTCCGGAGTGATGTTTGTAGTCGAATTTTGTGAATCTGTGTGCTTGTGTACAATAATGTTTATTGCCCTTCAGATGGGCGCTGTGGTTTTTGCATCCGTAATCATTTGAGAGAGAGAGAGAGAGAGAGAGAGAGAGAGAGGGGAGGAGAGAGAGAGAGAGAGAGAGAGAGGACGGACGTGGGCGGGAGCAAGGTCGGGAAGGGGGGGGGGGGGAGTACGGTCGAGAAGGGGGGGGGGGGGGGGAGGGGATGAAGGCAGACGGCGTAGGTATGGAATCTATAGATTCAAATAATTCATTCGTTGAATTATGGCCCCTCGCGGAACGGAAAGTCGACAAAACATATCAATAGGTTCAGAGCGCTTACAAGTAACACAGATATGGTGTGAAACGATAACGAGAGTAACACAATCTACACTGCTCGAACAAATAATACAATCTAAAACAAATGGCGTGAAATGATCGAGCATAAAATATTCTACTCTACCCGCCACATCTATGAACGCAGAAGCAAAACTTAAAAGTTTAGCAAATGATATCCTTACATTAAAAAAAAAAATCAGTTATAGTCTCTAGTAAACTAACCCTTGGTTGAAGAACAGAAACCACTTACAAATTGCTGTCCGTCATATTCCCAGTGAAACTCATGGTATCACATACCTTCTTGCGTTATCAATCAGAATCATTAGGTCAGCATATTTCCCTTCGCCTATGTACAGTTTGCGGTCGGTATTCTGTATCAGGTACTGCACTATAGCAGCGTCCACCAAGTCCAGGAACAGGGCGGGTCTGTTCAGGAAGGGCTCAGAGATCTGGGCCTCTCTGCATATGTCTTCTGCTGAGTGTATTCTGCAACGTGTAACCATCGTACCAACACAAAACACTGCAGGATGGTGAGCTGCATGTTGCAACAGCACAGATTAAGTTCATGTACAGCGCATGCACTTGCATAGGCACAGAAACACACGCACGCACGCACGCACGCATGCACGCTAACGCACGCACGCACGCACGCACGCACGCACGCACACACGCACACACACACACGCACACACACACACACACACACACGAACGCACGCACGCACACGCTCACTCGCACGCACGCACGCACGCACACACACACACACACACACACACACACACACACACAAAACACACACACACACACACACACACACATATTCTTTTCTCTATGTGTTTGCGAACACATAAACGTTCGAACAATCTGTTTTTTCGTGAAATATGTATGTTCTGTATGGTCAATGTTCTTCATATCGGTCGTTACCAATTTTATCCTATATATAAGAAAAAGAAATTCAACGAGAACAAAGACGGAGGGAGGGGATAGCATCTTGTGACAAACACCCACAAACTAGTCCTGAGATCTGCAGGAAAGAGTATGACAAGCATCATCTTCAACCCACTCACTGCTAAGCTCCGAGATGATGTGTATCAGACAACCCACTGGCAGCTTGAGTAAAATGATTATGGTAAACGTGATATTCGAGATCCACATATTCAGGAGTAGTGCCAAAAGCAAAATGATGATACAGATCCGACAAAAACTTTTGACACCGTGGGTCTGCCATTTGTTCTGCCAAAACTCGGATGTTCATGGAAGTTTATTGAAACCATCATTTCTTTGATGTTCATGGAAGTTTATTGAAACCATCATTTCTTTGATGATGGCACGATGGCCAGGTTTACTGACAGTGGATGCCAGTCAGTTCTGACTGTTCCTTGCTACCACTGGTCTCAAGGTTAGAGGTTTCTCATACACACCAAATGGCTGATTTTGTACTGGTGATGTCTTAACGCCTCAACAAAAGGACTGAAAGCCAAGTACAAGAAATCCTGAAAGCAGTAGAACAAGCCCTCGCAGTGCACGGTGAATCAGATCTCCAGAATCTCACTCATCGCCTCCCCTCAGCTGCAGTTTAGTCTCACCGTCAATCTGCGGATCCTCAAAGCCATGATCCATTCTGCGTAAGGCATGTCATTGTTAGAACCATCCATTGTGATGGAGAACACCGAACTACACAATATCTGCTCAGTCTCGTTCTGTAGGAGTTGTCGGACATGAAGAAGGGAATGTTAGATAGTCTCACAAAAGTGTGGACACATGCATAGAACAAATGAAAATTTACTTTTGGGATCAACCTTACAGTTAAAGCCTCAGGGGAAAGGGGGGGTTGGGGGTGGGGTGAGGTATATAAACGAGCAGTCAGCAGCAATGACTCATCAGTCTCTGTCAGGTGACATTGCAGCGTGTGCCAGGAGTGAGGTGAGAGATTACTCCCAACGGATGTCGAGTCGACAGAGGGATGTCGGGTGATGCAGACCTCTTTCCTCACCGACTGAATAGCTGTGGGCCTCACCTCGGTCACTAGATTGGATCCTGGCCATGTGGAGCAGTTAGCAACAGAGCGCTTCTACCCTGTAATGCCCACAGCCGGTAAGAGCCATGTTTACTGGTTCTACCCTGTAATGCCCACAGCCGGTAAGAGCCATGTTTACTGGTTCTACCCTGTAATGCCCACAGCCGGTAAGAGCCATGTTTACTGGTTTACCCTGTAATGCCCACAGCCGGTAAGAGCCATGTTTACTGGTTCTACCCAGTAATGCCCACAGCCGGTAAGAGCCATGTTTACTGGTTTACCCTGTAATGCCCACAGCCAGTAAGAGCCATGTTTACTGGTTTACCCTGTAATGCCCACAGCCGGTAAGAGCCATGTTTACTGGTTTACCCTGTAATGCCCACAGCCGGTAAGAGCCATGTTTACTGGTTCTACCTGTAATGCCCACAGCCGGTAAGAGCCATGTTTACTGGGTTGGCATGGTCTGGCACCTCCTGATTACAGGAGGCTGGTCTGATAATGTCTCCCCAGCTATGGCGTGGAGCACTAGAGATGGGCTCTGGTAAAGGCAGAGGCACTACAATAATCCATCCACTACATCAGTGTGTTCATTCATGGGAACCACTTTCGTGAGTGCGTTGCTTTGAAGCGTAGAAGGGGAAAACTTACCCTTGTTTGAAGTAATAGTATCTGTTTCTCCAAATAG
>CM065733.1:813189-838189 GCA_033310375.1 Conus canariensis
ACTGTAATGTTTTTCACTTCAATCATTTTTATATGCAAGCAAAAAAAACAACAACAAAAAAAAACAGCCTATTTTGGTTTGATAAAATAACACCTCCCAAACTGGGTTGGGAGGGTGGGCATATCTCCCTCCATATCCGTAACTCATCTTCTATGGAATCCAGCATGACCTTCAACTTACCAAGGTTAGTCTCGCTTGTGCTTTTAATTCCATTTGGTATGGTTTACGGATATTCCGGAAGATATTAGACTTCAGAGTAAGCTGTTTTTTGTTTTTATCAGAATACACATGAAATATTCAATGTACAGTTTTGAACACATTCATAAAAATTTCACCCCATTTGTCACTTTCTTTATCTTTTTTTTTCTCCAGATTTATACGGCACTTTGCTGCTTCCTTGATTTTTGGAATTTCATTCAAAATTTCCATTCAGGTAACCTTTGTCAAATTCAAAAGGTAAATATTATTACATATCCAAAGTATTGTTCACATGTTCACATTTGTACCGCCTAAGCTTTTTAGTAGACTAGAAAAGACACATTTATTCTAGACAGAAATGATGAAAAATGAAAATGTTCAATAAATGTTTGGTCTGTACATTATGAATATTTACTTCATAACACTGCATGGTAAAGCACCATCTTTCATCCTCAGTCTATATGCACATAGCATGAAAGTCTATTTTCACTTCATTCCTGCTTATACAAATATCTTTCAATTTTGTTTATGGCAACAGAGTCCACTTTTTTTGTTTCACCTTGGACAGGACGGAAATAAAACTATCTACAGGTAGACTCATTTGACCATCCAGCTTTCTTCAAAATGTCATCCAATGAAACACCACATTTTGCCATCGTTGAAGCTGCAGCACCTCTGAAGCTGTGTGGAGCAAAATCTTCAATTCCAGAATCCCTAAGCACACACTTCATCCACCTACTCACTGTGTCATGCGAAACTGGGTTATGAGGTTTGACAAATGATAATAACAGTTGTTCTTTATCTCCCCTGGTCTCTTCAGTAATCTTTCATTGCCTGAACAACACACAAGTTTTTGTCTTCAAATGTTTTGAATTCTAATGCAGTCTGGTGATGTCCTTTCCTGGTATGTTTCAGTTTTTTTTTTAACCAAAATAACACATCCCTGATCACTGACCTTCAACCACTGCAGTTTTATCAAGTAAATTGTTTGAATTATCTGTGCTGTTGTTACAACAAAAGTGCACACAGTTTCAATGTTAATTCCTTAAGAGTAAGTTCTGAATTTTGCTTGAAATAATCTAATAAAATATTCACATCCCATGTTTCAACATACTTTAGTACTGGTGTTCTCAATTCAAAAACACCTTTCATAAATCTAATAGAGACATGAACCTACTGACCCGCCTTCTTCTGTTTTCACAACTGCTGATACCGCACTACGGGTTGTGTTTATAGCACTATAGCCCAAACCATCTGTGTATAACTGAGTTAAAAATTCTAAAACTACTGCTACAGAGGTCTGAAAAGGATCATTTTCCTCGCAAGACAAAACCTTTTCCATCTTTCCAAGTATGTTGCATACTGTTCATGTGTTGATTCTCTCCATGAAGCGCACATGATTTTGCAAGTTTCTCCGTGTATTCCCTGTGTTTCGATGGATTCCCTGAGAGTCTGGCTGCCACTAACTGCAACTTGCTGTGAAGGGGGTGTAGCTGACTTGAATGAGGTAACTGCAGCACAGATTTTCCTTTTGATAGAAGACATGGCTGTTGAATCAACATGCGTAGCATCTGAGGAAACCAGCAGGCTGTTGGCCATAGAGGTAGGATTGTTGGCCATAGTGGTGGGATTAATAATCCTTCTGCCTCTTCCTTCTCCAGCTTTTTCAACACCTTCTGGATCTGGCTGAAAGGTGGGAACAGATAAATGAGACTCTGGGTCCATTTGACAGTGAACACATCTGTTGCAAAAGCTTCTGGATCTGGATGCCAGGAAACAAAAGGCTTGAGCTGATAATTCAAGCGAGATGTAAACATGTCAATGTCAGGCTTTCCTAGAATATCCGACACCCTTTGAAAAATCTTAGGGTTTGATTTCCATTCTGTATCATCACTAAATTTTCTTGACTTCATGTCTGTATTTTTATTCAAAATTCCTGGGATATATGCTATTGTTAACCAGATATTGTTGTCTTTGCACCAGATCCAAATCTTTCTTGCAACAGTTACACTCTTCAGAATGGGATCCACCCATGTTTTTCACATATCTATGTAACAGCACAAGTGTTGTCTGTCAAGATTTTCACATGTCTGCCTATCACTTCATTTCTGAAACTTTTCAGAGCATATTCAATGGCAAGCACACTGATATGCAGATTCTGTTCATTTTCTGCCCATCTGCCTCCTGTCTGCTTTGATCCATAACTGCTCCCCAACCACCAGAGGTTGAAGCATCTGTGCAAATTTCTACAACAGGGTCTTCCCTATCCAAATGAAAACAACCATGTTTAATGTTCTCAATCCACCATTTCAGTTCTAAGTTTCCTTCATGTGACAGCTCCATGACTGCCTCAAAATTGCCATTATGCTTTTTAATAGCAATGCATTTGTCTTTTTCCAGTGATCTGTAGTACAGTGGTCCCCACTGTACTGCAGGAAAGACTGCAAATAGCTGGCCTATGACCGGAGCTAACTCTCTGATTTTCACAGTGCTTTTGGTTTCCAAATCAATGCAGGCAGCCACAATTTTATCCTGTCTATCTGTTGGAAGAGTGACAGTCATATTTTCTTAACTTAATACATATCCTAAATATTTCATGCTTTTTTTTAGGTTTTAACACAGACTTTTCTCTATAAACCACAAAACCAAATGTTGTGAACAATGTAACAGTTTCATCAATATTCTTTTGACATTCCTCTGGACTGTCACCTTGTAGATAACTATCATAAATGAAAGCTGCAGACGAGTGACCTTGGGCTCTTAGAGTTGCATAGACTGGCTTAAGGAGTTTTGTGAAAAACCTTGGACAACAAGGCAATCCATTTGGCAAGCAGGTATAACAATAACTGACCTCTCCATTCAAATTTCAGAAATTTCCTAAATTGAGAATCAACTGGTACTGAATAATATGCATGCCTTAAATCCACAGAAGCCATGTAACAATCTCTCTTCATCAACCCAGTTGCTGATTGTAAATTTTCCATTTTGAAATATTCATACTCTACATTCTGACTAAAATCTTTCAAATTTAATATCAACCTATATGTACCATTTGTTTTGGTACTAAAACAGTAGGTGATGTAACTTGAGAGACAGTTAATATCTCCACTCTACCTCACCACATCTTATTTTGCACGAAAACCCCCCTTTTCACAAACAAATCTCGCCCATCTCATACTACTTTTTGCCAAAATTAACATCTTTTTCTACAGCCAAACTTAACATGCAAAAACCTCCAAAAATCGAAGTAATCGTTATTTTAAAATGGGGGCTTACGTGCAAAACAAAAACGGGTGATATAGCTCCTAGATAAATTTTCTCTCTCCATAGCATGAAATCTAAAGGTTTACAGAATTAGTCATCCTAACACAATTAACGCCCGCGGGTTTGATAGTGAGACCTTACTACTTTCTAGTAAGGCTTGGGGCGACTTGGGGTGACATGGAGGGTGACTTGGGGCGATTTGGGGCGATTTGGGGTGACTTGGGGCGACTTGGGTGAAGGTGTCAAGCGTGCTAAAGTGGGAGGTGTCAGAGAATGTCAAGTGGAACTGGTAGGACCACTCTTGACATCTGCTCTGCCACGCGCTGAGCAGCGATTTACCCTGCTGTGTTAGCAAGGAAGGCAACGCACACGCTGCCAATCAATAAAGCCGTTGTTGGCAGCGCCCGCAGTGTGCATTGCAGAGCGCGTTACAGAATGTACTATAAGTGCCGCTATTGATTTTGTTATACAATCTTTTACCCGGATTTATGCAGCAGCTTACTTAATTAATTTTTAAATTGGTGTTTTTAATCTGAGTTAAAAATGAAGCCCGGAATAGTTGCAGAGCTTATTAATATATTCAGAGATTGGGAGATGCAGGAAAGGAGCTGGGGAGTTGATAGAGAAGAGTTTGAAGAATTAATTACGGAGCTTTTTGAGCGCGTAGATATGCGAGAAAGCGTAAGGAACGCCATCAGTAAACTACCGCATTCTTGGCCCCATCCAGTTATAAAGTTGTTTGCTATTTTAATTGATCAAATAGCTCCTGAAGATCTTGATCTGACTGCTTCTACCAGCCCTGAAGGAGTAACTGTTACCTTTAAACCTAAACAGTTTTTAAGATTAGTAAAAGACTATGAATAATAAATAACAGCTGAATTTACAATTATTTTTTTATTGCTTTTAAAAAGAGTTTAAAAATGGATTGCGATGAGCTATTAAAGTGTGAGGAGGCAGCAGACCTCTGTCATAAAGAAAGATTATACTCTCTGGCTGCATGTGGGAAAACCAGGCAGTATTTAGGCGTTGAACTAAGTATCGAACAGATTCAGCAATTGTCTACATCAGACGTTGAGAAGTATTACGCTAGGTACGAGGCACAGCTAGGATCAAAAATGGTTAGATCGGTGGGACAGACAATAATTAGCTTATATGCTAAGTTAGTAGGTAAGATAGCGCCGATTGATTCAGAAGAAGATTTAAAATATGACAACACAAGATCCGGTTTTAACCAAGTCCCTAGAATCTCTTGCCTGTGACATGTATTATAGATTTGGGACGTTGTTATGTCCATTCATCATGGGATTAATTACTTTCAATCATATTAATTTTAATCATATTAATTTTAATCAGACTAAAAAAAATGAGCGAGCAGGAGAAGAAGACTCCACAGGAGCAGAATGTCCCACAGGCGAGTGTCCCACAAGTGAATTTACAGGCGAGTGTCCCCCAGGCGAGTGTCCCACAAGTGAGTGTCCCGCAAGTGAGTGTCCCGCAAGTGAGTAGTGTTACTAAGTCTAAAAATTCTGGCCGTGTTGAGGCCGGTCGTAAACTAGCTGAATGGAACAGACTGCAAAAAGCAAACCAAGCAGCAAAACAAAAATTATTAGATAGTAATACAACATTGCCACCAGCACCGCCACCGCCGCCAACAACAACACAATCAAACTATAAGATGTATTATTATGTACTGGGGAGTATTGTTGTTGGTGGAGGGCTTTTAGCATACAAGCGCCTAAAACCATACTTAGCAACAAAGTCACAAATCCCCACAAAAACAGTAAAAGAACCAGCTTCTGCAAAAAAAGTACAACCTCCTGCTGTAGACCCATTTTTTAATAAATTAGTTTTTTAAATGTGTTGTTAAGTACTGACTAAGTACAAGCTAAGTACTGATTAAGTCAGTTATAACAAGTTAAGTGTAAGTAAAGCGCAAGTTAAGTGCAAGTTAAGTGCAAGTCATGTTAAGTACTAGTTAAGATCTTAAGTTAAGTACTAGTTAAGATCTTAAGTTAAGTACTAGTTAAGATCTTAAGTTAAGTACTAGTTAAGATCTTAAGTTAAGTACTAGTTAAGTACTAGTTAAGATCTTAAGTTAAGTACTAGTTAAGATCTTAAGTTAAGTACTAGTTAAGATCTTAAGTTAAGTACTAGTTAAGATCTTAAGTTAAGTCTGTCAAGTCGATTCTCCAGTGGTCTATAGCGTATGTAAACTCAGGATTGACGTAAGTTCGCTTGCTATTGTTAGAGTCTAGTGACTTTTTATTAACAGCAGTTGTGTTTACTTGATGAAGAGTAGAGCGCAGATTAACGTTTGCGTGATAAAATACTTTGCGTTCAAAGAGGGCCTGCTTGTAGTTGTCGTGACTTATTTCTTTTTTGACAACTTCTTTACCTATGCCCTTGGCTTTCTTCATTACAGAAGTCTGGGTAGCAACGCTATACATCTTTGCCCGTAGGCCAACATATTCTAGTATAATCGTCCCATTAAGTTCATCCTTCATCTTTCCAATCACTTTCTTGTTTACAGTTGAATGTAAAGGGCTGTCTTTAGGATAGTCACATGTGTCGTACCATCCGTCAGCTCCTTTAGCTACCTCCGCCTCTAAATCCTTATAGAAGTCTTCAGTTGGGATGTCCAGAATAAAACTATCAGTGTCTGTGTAAACAACATTTGATTCTGGGTATAGCGGCTTAAAGTAGTCGTATAGAAATTCTAGCATCAATAACTTTGACAGCTCTAACACAGTAAACCGATAAACACCGGCTTGTCCAACTTTACATTCTGTTTCTTCATCATAACGCCAACTAGGCTGTCACTAAACCGTCTAAAGTCTTGATAATTAGGTTTAGAGACCAGCTTAATTGCTTGTTTTTCTTTTGTAACTAATCTTACATCTTTACGATTGTGCACGTTCTCCATCGTCTTGCCAAAACAGCTGTTGTTCATTAGTTTAAAGAAGTCTTTTTCTGATGCATCCGTGGCCGCAGTCCTCAGCTGAGTATTCTTCATGATGTATGGTCTCATGAAAGGCTCTTGGTCACAGGTAATTATTCGGTGAACAGCTCTTAGTTTTAACCCGTGTCTTAAGTAAAATTGTAACAGCCTGTAATGACAGACATACTTTCTCTTGTGTCGAAGATTAGGCACGAGTTTAGGCGGCTCTGCGGGACTCATCTTTAATCTTTCTGCGGCTAAGGGGAAATCGTTATGAAGGTCATGCAACTCTGCGGGATAATCTAAGTCTACTTCTAAGATTAGTCCTATTGGATTATCGGGTGTAAGCTGTGATAGCATACTCAACACGGTAGTAACCTCATGAGGCCCATTTATCATTTTAAAGTTTCTTAATGGCAGTGCCTGACTCATGGCCCACCCATACAGATTGTTGGCGTCTAAGTACATCAGATAGTTGGATGGCTTGGTGGGGTCATAATCGTCTAAATACTAGTTGTTGGCCCTGCGGTAAGGATGACAGGCCATGCTAATGCCTCCTCTCAGCCCATCTTCAATCATCTGAAGTGTATCCAGATCCGAGATTAAGTCAATCTCAATGTTTGTAGACTTCAAGAATGCGTCCCAAGAAAGGCCCGGGGCAGAGATGTACTGTGACGAATCTAGACCGTAGTGTTTCATGCAAGTGGATCTATAATTCTGAAAGACGTCTGCTAATAAACACACGTCGGCCATTAGATACTGATCATGATAGTCGCCCATCGTTTGACAGTGTAATTCTGTCCAGGCTTTCTGTGCGTATTCATAGTCGGCGTCAGATATGTCCTTTCTTCTAAGGCTAGAAAAGAAAGCGCCTTTAGGAGGAAGTGATTCTTCATCAAACCTCTCCCACGAGTCCATGTATTCATAAGGATAGACGCCTTTACGGACTAAAGATGGGTCAAAATATTGTTTGGTGATTGGACAGTCTTGTAGAGATCCTGATAATTTATCCAAACTTGCCATCAGATGCTGAGCAGAATCATAGAAGGATAAACAGTCTACAGTAAAGGTCATGTACTTTTCTGATGACTGTGCAATACAGCTAACCCTCTTACATTCAGAAGTTATTGCTTGCATGATAAAGTGAGAATCGTAGCCTCGTAAGTTATGAAAGAAGATTGGCAGTTTCCATTTTTCGGGGCTAACCTTGAGTTGAAGATTACAGCTGTTGTGTGCTGCCCCTCTGAATTTGCCAGTAATGTGGTCGTGGTCTCTTACAGTGTCACCTAATAACTTGCATTTGCATATCCAGCAGTGGGTGGCTGATTTATAACGTTCTTCATCTTCGGGGGTCATCTTAATGTCTGAAAGGTTCAGCTGATTAGAGAATTGATTGCGAAGGTGTTTCATCTGCTCCAAAAATCGATCGGCCGCGTTGGGACCTCTGTAAATCTCCGGCTGTGTGTGTCCGCCATCTGACCTAACAACAACAAACGCATAAGAACAGATCTGATGACGGGATAATATGGTTGTTTTTTGTTGTGCCCGTTCTTGAGGGCCGTAGTACTGTAGCAAGATTGATTCAAAGTCGGCATAGACTACGTATGGGCTCATCTGCATTTTGTGTACATTCTTAAAACCAACCTTAGACCCTGGTTTTGGCGTAAGAAGTTCGATTTTGCAGTCTACAAAACTTTTACAATGTTTTTTATGGCGGGCGGCGGCCTCTATAGTTGGGATCCTGACCAAACACCTTCTACAAAGCTCTTGTTTAGCTGTATCCGTTGTAGTATAAGCCATAAGTCTGCTAATTGATCTGATTAATACATAGTGGCTCTTGGAACCGTCTGCAAACAGAATCAAGTCTACATGATTCTCAAGTGGATCGCCAAAAGTGGGAGCGTTGGGAGAGATCCTTAGAGGGACTAGATTGTCTGCTACAGACCATGTGTATACGCTTACGGTTATTGGTTTGTTTTGTTCTTCAAACTGGTCGATACTTTCTATACTCACTGGAAAGTCTATGTTATCAAAGTTCAGGCTATCTTTATACTGCCAATAATTAGAAACTCTCTCTGCATTCTTTTTAACAGGGTGTAAATGCGCCAAAACACACCACATGAAACATAAGTTATCTGAATTATGTATATTTAAGACTGCTCGTTTTAACACTAGCTCTCTCGGGAGAGGAAGGTAAGAATTGCCGATTATAGGAGAGTATTTGGTTTGTCTTAATTTGATTTCGAGGACTGTTCCTTCAGACCAGCCAGAGCCGCGCAATTTTGCTTCTTCACTTGCATGGTTAAACTGTGTAAGCATGTAATCAGCCCAGCCAGGTGTAAAGTCGTGATAGCTGATTACTTCTTTCTGTCTAGTTGAAACCCAGACTTGCATACTACTATCATCGGGGGTTATATATTCAATCAGAATGGCCAACAACACTTTTGCTGGCGGGTTAATTTGAAGAGACCCTGGGATTTTAGAAATAGCATGTGTTACACTTTCCTGAACGTTTGTGGGGTTAATGATGTCCATGTCTAATTCAATGAACATATTGCCTAATGATTTGTTACTACCCAACAACGTACTGTTGGAAGGTAGTATTTCAAACTCGGACTCACTTGTAGGGTTCATTTTTTAACTCACAATATTTACGTAAATTAAAAAAAATAAAAGTAAGTAAAAGTAAGTAAATGCTCTTTTATTCTTCACCCAGGCGTTGCAATACTTCAAGACACCCTAATCTTACAAGAACGCCTGCCAATACTTTAGCTTTTTCTGAATCACTACAGTCAATGTTTAACTCTTTGATTGCTTCGTTAAATAGTTCACTATGATTTTTGATTAAATTGTTTACATCATTTTCAAGCTCAGATTCACTAAAATCAATGTTTAACACTTTCATCGTTTCGTCAAATAGTTCATTACAATTTTCTATTAAAATCATTAGATCAGATTCGCTGTGTTTGGCCGTCATTTTTAAATCTAAAATTAAATAAATAAAAAAATAAAACCATGAGTTTAACGCTGGTTAATTATGCAGTGCCCATTGTTGGTGTTATAGTTTATTCAACCCTAGCAAAATGTTTGTTAAGAATAAAACCGCCCAACATGGGAAAGATAGAAGATTCGCCGAAACTAGTTACAACCTTATTTTTAGCTCTAGCAACAAAAGATTATCTGATTAAAAAGCATATAGACAGTCTTTCATATTATGATTATTTTAATTATTTTTGTAGTTAATAAAAAATATGAGCACTGCAAAGATCATCAATACTATTTACCACTCTGCTGTAATCAGCGGTCTTAGTATAGGATATAGCATGTTAGCAAAAAACATGTTTAAAATGAGGCCGGCTGATCTAGGAAGGTTAGACATTGAGGATGTTGTTAAGGTTATAGCTGTAATAACTGCAGGGATTGCCTCAAAAGACTTTCTTGTTACACAGGGGATTATCCCAGAAAACATCAATGCATAGAAAGATTAATGCAGATTGATTTATAAAAGATTCATTCTAAAAAATATTGATTTTATAAAAAAGATTCATTCATTTATAAAAAGATGTCCGGATTAGTTCTGATGGTGGGCGGGGCTATTGGTAATGCATTGGCTTTCTCTGGCAGCAATTATATGTTTAGTAAATTGCGGTCTGATGAAGAGAGAGAACGCCATAACAAGGCAATGGAAGATTTAGCTAAGGCAAGAGACGCTTACGAGAAAAGGAGGATTGCTCACTTAGACTTTATTAATAAAAAGTTAAGAGAGCAGGGACATGCAGAGCACACATTTACAGACGTTGATGAAGCAATGAATGAATATTACTTAGTGACAGGAAAGAAGTTTCTAACATCGTCACCGCCAGAACTGTCTGACTTTTATGAACCATCTGAGGATCAGAAAATGGTAGAAATAGGCTTTATTATAGGCGCTATGGGAGCAATCTTTCTTCTTGCATATTCAATCTAAAAACATAGTTAAAAATGTAATAAAAAACAGTCCCTTCTTATGGACGATACGAAGTACAAAATATATTATTCTCCTAGAGGGTATTGGAAAGGAAAGGCTGCTATTGATAAACTGAGTAAAGCTGCTAGGGTGTCTTAATCAGAAGCAAAAGACTGGCTTTCAAAACAAGCGATCTGGCAAATATATCTGCCTGCCCCAAAAAGAATAATAAGGCCTCGATTTGTTAACTCAGTTCCTAATGACACCCACCAGATGGACTTGTTGTATCTTCCACATGACAAAGTTAGAAGAAAAAAGTTTAAGTATGCTCTGACTGTTGTTGACATGGCTTCGAGGTATAAAGACGCTGAGCCTTTAACGGATAAAAGCTCAACTGCTGTGGCTGTGGCTTTACAACAAATATACATGCGAGGTCCATTAAAGTATCCTAGGTTGATCCAGGTTGATGATGGGAAAGAGTTTAAAGGAGCTGTAAACCAACTGTTTTTAAGACACCGGGTTACAGTTAAGAGAGGGATCCCAGGCAACCATCGCTCCCAGGCCCTAGTAGAAAACTTTAATAAGAATCTAGCTGAGCGTCTGTTTACCTATCAATATCATAGAGACCTTATGGACAAAACACGCAACACAGAATGGGTTAGGAGATTGCCAGCAGTCTTACGCGCCATGAACAATGAAGAATTTAAAGCAACGGGCCTTAAGCCGGTGAACGCGATCAAACTAAAAAAAATAAGTATTACTGAAGATGCGCGGGGCACTCAAAAACTCTTGCCGTTTGGACTAAAAGTAAGATACTTGTATGCGCCTGGAGAGGCAGAGGGCGATGTTAAAATTAGAGCCACAGACCCTATATGGAGCATAGATGTATATGAAGTTGAAAGAATTATGAAAACAACCCCTCCCGTATATTATTTAAGAGAGACTCTTTCTTCTACGTCTAAAAAGCCTGCCCCTAAAAGATCGTTTGTTCGCGAAGAGTTGCAAGTTGTCCCACCAAACACAGTGCCGATTAGTTAAAAAAAATAGTATTTATTTTTTGTTAAACTTATGATTTATTTATTTTTTTTGTTAAACTTATAATTTTATTTATTTAGTTCGCATCTTATTTTTTTAGTCTATTTTTGGGTTTAACTGATTGTTTGCTTGCTTTTCAATGTTCTGTTTGATTGTCTCAGTGTCTACCTGTTGCGAAGTAAAAGTCTTTCTCCACTCCTTTTGAAGTTCAGTTTTTTGTCGTCTGTAATCCTCACCATCAGCCATAAGACGCTCAAATTCTTCAGTCGTAATGTTTTCATCCTGCAATGCTTTGCTTATTCTCAGTCTTAATGAACAAAGTTTTGCTGATGCTAGGGCTACAATGGCAGTGTGCTTTTGTAATTTAGGCGTTAATTTTTTTAAAACGGCACTCACAATCATAGACATAGCACCTAAACCCAAACCAATGCTCCCTAATGCTAAAGAGGCTGGCGCTCTGGCCCCAGTAGCTAAAAGAGCAACGCTAGACCCAGCACTTACGCTCGCTACAGCTGATGAGCCGGTGATTATATAAGAAAGAGTATTTAAAACTTTAGCATATTTCTTTCTAGTAACCCTATACTTATCCAAGTCACTTTCTATTTCTTCTTGAAGTTCAGTTATTTGCTCTAACCTAAACTTTTGAGCTTGATCATCCATTTTTAATTAAGATTAATTTTTAAATTAAGATTAATCTTGTACATATCTTCTTATTAACCCTTCTGGCAGCACTTCATCAACAGAGTAAAACGCAATAAAATCAACATACTTAATAAAAATAAAATCAAGCACTGTTAGTTTAGTATTGTCAACCATCACAGTGACTTTGTCAGATGATACAGAAGTGTTTATTTCATCCCCGTTTTTAGTAATAACAATAACAAGCCTAAGAGGCCCATCCAAGTTTTCAGACTTTATTTGTACGCCTCTGATTAACGTATGTTCTGGCAAACTAGGATCAGACTCCCTTGGAGTAATAAATAAGCGAAAAAGCATCGTCATTTTTCTAGGCAGTGATTCTAGTTTTGGGTTAAATTCTAAGCCAACGGTGTCATCCTCCACTTCAGCTAAGGACTTCTTTCTCTGCAGCATATATTCAGAGCCCGCTTAGTTATTTCAATCTGCTTTTTCTGTTGTGTTCCTGGGACTAGGCTAGCAAGAAGGCGTCCTTCATTCAAAGCTTTTCTAAAATTGTATTTCTTATCAAAGTATACATAGGGGCTTCGTAGTTCAAACTTTAAATGCAGTTAATGAAATCTGTAGACTGTTTGTGACAAATCAAGCATGAAGACAGTTTCCCACACCCAGTAATCCCAAAAATAAGCGAACAGTGCGGGTCTTTAGGCAAAAAGTTCAAACTATCCATCTGTTTTAATAGGCTATTTCTTTCAGTCTATTTTCTTCAATGTTCAGCTGGGCGTCATAAACCACAAAAACGTGCATTTGTATCTGGCCATTCTCCTCCTCTTCCTTATTAATCTGTATGAGTATGCCATCTGACCCTACCCTTCTTCCACTCCCGTGCAGTCTGTTGTCATATGTGGACCTAAAATCCAGCCATAGTCCATATTTGTCTGTTAGATAATCTTCGAGTCTTACATCGTGAAGGTGAAGTTTTTTACACACATGATCGGCTTGTGGGGCTTGTCTGTCTGCCTCCGGCGAATAACTTTCTTATTTCATCAAAGTGTTGGTCGGGCAAAAGTCCAGCTGAATACAACTGAAAAGGCTTGCCATCTACTGTGCAAGATAACTGCTCAATTTTTGGGTTGTAAAACACCTCAGATTCTCTCTGAAAAGGAGCTGAGGGTTTAGTAAATAGCAAGAGAACCCCCTTTAGGGACCTTAAAGAATTGCTTATAGCTATTTCCCAGATGGTGTCTTACTTGTTTTTAATCGCTAGACTGTGGTGTAAAACTCTTTCAAAGTAAACAACCGTCCTACTTTTATACTGGTTTAAGATTGTTCTAGCCAGTTCGGGGTTAGTAACAACGTCAAAATTAAGAGAGATGTTACTAACAGTGTACTTGGCTTGAGGATCATCTGATAAAATAACAGACCCGCTGTCATTGAATGTCAGTTCGTAAGTAAGTTTGTCTCTTAGTGCGCCTTGGTAATATGGCTGATGGGTTTTTAACAGTTCAAAATCTAGAGGGATGCAAAATCTGTTCTTAAATGCTCGCGCTATTGCCTGGTCTCCCTCGTCTTCCTTTGCATCTGCAGCATTAAGCCTGTGCTTAAGACCGTTTGGGCTCTGGATTCCTTGAAAGATTTTGTCTTTTCTTTCTGTTCTAGGCAGCCACAGATCAGAATAGAGATTAAAAATGTCTGCGCTACTCAGTGAGAAGACTTCTCTACCTTCCAGTTTAATTACCATATTTTTAATGATGGCCCTGCCCAGGTTAGCAATGACAGTAGCATTAGGATCCGCTGACTCAATATCTATTTTGAATGACAGCCTGGCAGTGCCTGGCATTATAACATCGTCAGGCCCAAGGTCACTAAATCTTACTGTTAACATTTCATTGGGCTCAATTGTTGATGGATTATTTACAACGCGCACAGTCTGTCTTATGCCTTTTATGCCATGGGGCTCCTTCGCTTTTCTGAATGGATCAAGGTCGCAGCCGTATGGGTTCATTTTTTATAAAACAAAAAATAATAAATATATAAATATGGCAGAAGGCGACGATTATGACGCGCTTAGTCCTATTGAAGAAGATGAAGAAAGAGAGCCGAGTCCTTCATTGCAAGATGAACTTGAAGAAGCGAGTTCTTTACTCCCTAGACGGCCTCAAGATGTAGAAGCGGGCTCTGTACTCCTTAGAGCTCGTCAAGAACTTTTAGGAGTAGGCTCTTCACTCCCTAAAGCCCGTCAAGAACTATTGCGACAACGAATTGAATCATTCTATAAAAGTATAGGACAGGAGCTGCCAGAAATACTTGATCTTAACGATTTTGAAGAAGATGGCGGCCATTTGTATATAAAAACTAAAGTGGACCGTGTAAGAGTTACTTCAGTGCAAAACCCAACTAGATTTTTAAGTCTAAATACAATTAAACAAAGACTCCCTGCTGCCGATGCAGAACGATTAAACATTACAAATCTAAGGCCTGAGGCCGTTAGAGTTTTACAGAACGTGAAGCGGAGGCTGCCAACACGATCTGAAATAGAAATCGTCTCTCTTCAGGATTTAGGTCAAAGAACAGATGAAGCAATAACAGAAATTGAGACGAGTTTAAATGAAGAAACAATTGGCGGTTCTCAATTGCCTAGGCAAAGAGAAGGTGAGCTGAGTCCTGAAGAAGAAACAGCTTTAAAATCAATTGATGAACCTCCATTGTCTACGAGTGAACACGAGGTTCTTAAAGCTAGAATCAAGGATCTTGAAGCTGAACTGCGTGACCTCAGGTCTGTTAAGTCTGCTTTAACAACTACGAACGAAGAACTAAAAAACAATTTGAGAAAATTTAATGAGCTAGAGATAGAGATAGAAGAAGAAAAAAATAAACTGGCTAATGCAGATGATAACAATTTAGAGCCGGAAGAAAAGGCTAGAATACAGGCGAAAATACAGGATTTAATGATACTAAGAAAAAACAGGTTATCAGCGTTGTATATTAACAGAGAAAAAATAGATGCCCAAATAAGCAGAATCAGAGAAACTATAGGCAAAATGATTTATGAAAATACTACGCTAGCAGAAAGAATAAGGGTTCTGTTCAGAGAGCAGGGAATTACAATAGTTAGTATATTAACAGCTGTTGGGTTTGCTATCTCTACACTGGTTTATGCATTAACTGGCAGTGCGCCAACAGGACCAGTAGCTCCTCCAACGCCTCAGCCCGGTAAAAGTTGGATTAGAAAACAACTGCACCATCTAGCAAACCTATTAAAGAAGTTAGCTGTCAAAGCGCTTGATGCTCTGCCTGGCATAATAGGCAGTGTTGTTAGTTGGGTTTTGTCTACCATAGGCAAAGTGGCTGGTTATATGGCTGACCATCTGTGGACGTTAGGAGTGCTGGCTGCCGGTTTAATTTTTAGTGAAATAAAGTATGGCTAATCCAGTAAAAGTTAAAAACACAACAAGGGCCGTCTTTTCGCTAGTGTGTCTGTCGGGGTGAGGTACATCAACAGGTGGGGGGTCGCTTTCTGGACTGCTTATAACTGGTGGGGGGTCACTTTCTGCAGGTTCTGGGCTAGATACTTTTTTAAAAATGGCTGGCGCTGGCCTTGTGTTTAAGCCTTGATTGTGTCCCAAGTTTTGACCGTCTCCAGCTATGAGAATTTCATTATTATAATTTTGTATCATGCCAATCTGTAGTCTAAGGTCAGAAGGCAGCATGTATAATCCATGGCCCACAACAAAGTCAACCTTTGACCTCGCATGTAAAAGAACGTTTTGGTACCTTTGTATGCTGGAAGGCAAATCAACAGCAGAGTTAATAACATCTTCTAAATTGGCTAGAAATTGTTTTCTGGTGTCAAAACCTGTAGATTGATCCACTATGCTAGACTTGGTCTGTGCTTGCGCTCCTAAAAGGCACCAAACGTACGTCCGTATGGAGTCATTAAGTCTTTGCACTCCTGGCATTGTTAGGCCTTCACTTTTATCTAAGATAAATGTTGCCCAAGCATTGGGGTGTTTTTGTTCTATTGATCCCAATCTAACTTGGGAGTTTGACTTAAAAGAGGTGTGGCCGGGCCAGTAGTCAAAATTATATTCTCTACGCTGACCCCACAAATACAATGTGCCTAACCCGTGATTGCGGTCCAACTTTTGTCTAAAGTTATTTGAAGGGTTAATGTTAAATTCGTTGCAGATTCTTTCATATGCATTATTGTCCATTGAGCTGAGAAATGGATTAAACGCGTTGTCATTGGGGAGGCGTACTTGTAGTTCAGTTAGTATGCGCCTATACTGGTAATAAACATGAAAGTTATATACTGACCTTACTAAGAGGTTGGGGTGGTTTAAATGGTTTGTATATGAAACACCGCAGCCAGTGGTTGAGCAGTAAACTGCAAAATTTAACTGATTCTGGTAAAAGGCCATAGGATGAGTTGACCATGCTGATGGCACTCTATCACTCTTTATTGGAGGATTTAAATATCTAGTTAGTGGGTTTACAAGTCTGACTAGAAAGCCATATGATTCATCCACTGCGATGGTTAGGTTACTAAAGTCCAAAGATTTGAGCTCATAAACCCCTCCTACGTCGTAAGTGGCACTTTCATTATATTTAAAAGGTTCCATTTTTAAATAGATTTTTTAAAAAAGGATTTAAAAAGGATGTTCCTTTATATAACCAAGCAAAACCAGCGCGTGTTCTTAAAGTATCCAATTGACAATAGGCGTGGTAACAATAGGGTTGCTCTTAGAGAAATTGGTTTTAAAGTTAGGTGGATTAATATATCTGAAAAAGCTAAGAATAACTGGGTGAATGTTAAGGGCGGGCAAGGTAATTTATTAAAGCAGTTAAAAATACCTGATGGTTACTACAACTTTTGTTCTTTAAAAGAAGTATTTAGCAATTTTGGCATTAAGTTAAAAATTAATGAGGCAAATCTTATAATTACTATGCACTTTCCAGAAGAAAGGCGAGAGTACGTTTTTCCTAGAGGTCTTGCTAGAATCTTGGGCTTTTATGATAGTGGCGAAACGTATAGTGTTAACACCCATAAGTACTTAGAAAGTGGCCTCTACGAATATGCAGGCAGTAGACCATCCGATTTTCTAATTAACCCAAGGTTGTATGTTCATTTAAGCGAATTAAAAACAAACACTAATTTGTATAATGGTCAGCCATCTACGATTCTAAGAGCACTCCAGTCAACTAAGGTGGGGTTTTGCGATTATCAGTCATATACATTTGGTGAAAACAGTCAATTTAAAGAATTAGTTGGTGAGGATATACATTCATTATGCGTAAAAATAACTAACCAAGATGGAAGGCCGGTTGTTTGTTCTGATTTGTTGGTGGTGCTTGAGATAGAAGATTAATCAGAAGAGGAGAGAGACAGTTAATATTCGGGCTCTAAATCACCCGTTTTTGTTTTGCACGTAAGCCCCCATTTTAAAATAACGATTACTTCGATTTTTGGAGGTTTTTGCATGTTAAGTTTGGCTGTAGAAAAAGATGTTAATTTTGGCAAAAAGTAGTATGAGATGGGCGAGATTTGTTTGTGAAAAGGGGGGTTTTCGTGCAAAATAAGATGTGGTGAGGTAGAGTGGAGATATTAACTGTCTCTACTTGTCCTTCTTTATTCTTGGAATGTTCTATCACTTTCATATTTAACAATGTTTCAATTTCTCTGTCTGTTTCTTCAATTAGGTTTCCTTGAATTTGATTTTTCGTTACATTTTGACTCTGTGGCAAAACAGTGAGCAGAATCTTTGTACCTACAACCACTTCAAGAATGAAAGGATCAAATGTCAGTTTCTCCCATTCAGGTAAATATTCTTTTTACCTGCCTGCCTGAAAAGACTCATGTCCTTCAGAATTTACCTCCTTCAAATGGCTCTCTATGCTTTGTCAGGATGGGGGAAATCGTGATGGTATTGCTTAAGTGCACTAAGGTGATGTATTAGTCAGGCTTAACACACCAAGGTTATCTCTGCACTCATACACGCATATGCGCACTCATGCACCCACCAACCATTCGCCTGTCTGTGGGAATGGGATGTCACGCATTCGTTTCTCTCCTAACACGACTGAGAACAAGAAATACAATGTCTATGCTACTTATAATTACACATGAATAATCCGATTACACAAAATGGAATACTCAAAACATAAAAGATCAATACTTTCTAATCCTGGGTTATAATAAAATGGCTTCTTACCTGGCCAGGTTTCCACACACACACACACACACACACACACACACACACACACACACACATACACTTGCATCTCACAATACAGTTCTTTAACTAGTCACTTCAAGCTTTCTTCGGCACTGGGTGATGGTGACGCCCTTGGTTGACTGGCTCCAGGTTTCAGGACTGGGTCTTCGTGGTCGTCTCTGGGAACACGACGTAGAAATCTTCTTTGTCTCTTTCACCCACCTCTGGGCTTCAAACTCAGTCTTTTCTTTTTCAGCTTGTTTTTTACCGTAAGACCTTGCTCTCTCTTCTGTCTCCCAGACCATGTTTCTCTCAACCCTTCTCTGTCCTGCTCACTCTTCTCTCTTCTATCTCCTCCGTTTTCCTCTCCTTCGTGGTGTTCTTCTCGTCTCCAGCTCTGTTGTTCTTCCTCAGTTTATATAGGGATGGACACAAAGGGTTTCCCTTTGGGCCATGCCTTTGTCCATGTTGCCTCTCCACCACCTTGTTCACAAGTACACTGAATTCCCCATTCACTACATTCTTCCACACATCAGCGTTGACACACATCCCTACCAAATTGCTTAGGAAAAAACCACTTCACTCCAAATGGACATCGAAAATTCCCGCCGACTCCAGGAGTCACTTTAGCACAGTAATTATCCAAAAGAAATCTACGACAACAACGTCTGCACGCATTCAACTAGCCTGACAAAGCATCAACACAGTGCCCCACGGCAATACCATCTGAACAAGCCCAAGACTCCTGCTCTTCAAGGTCTATTTACAAAGCAACTTCAGCTGACTGAGTGTTTAGCACCCACTCGATGCTCCGAGGTCCTAGTGGTTACATTTTCCTCCCTTTTGCTATCGGGAAGGTTCGAATCGGGAGGGTCCTCACCACCTTAGGTGCCATCTGTCGCGTGACAATTAATTACCTGACCATTTCAACCTCCTTGACACAGTTTGACCGTATGCGCAAGGTGAGGGCGCTACTGCTGATCGGCCCATTACCTATTTCTCCACCACGCGTGGCATTCTTTTCCTCTACAGCACTTAAGGCCCCTTTGTGAGAGGTTTCGCTCCCCTGACACACTGTTTAGACGTGTGGAGGGAATTTTGGTGGCATCCCCCTGCCACGAGGTCTGAACTGACCTCTGCTTCGCATGAACACTGCCCTGCCTCGGCCCCAGTTCTGGTTCCTTCCTCGGCCTCTCTCGGTCCACATGACGTTGTTTGAAGGTTGAGTTGGAAAAAAACTTCCTCCCTGCTTTTGACTGAGTGAAATCCCTGCTAAGTTTTGATGCACTCTCCATATTGCACAAGGACGCATTCATATCATCCCCAAATAGTTGATCCGTGATTGGGACCTCATTTGACCCAAGCTTTATGTACTTCTGAGTGATATTGGGTCCACTCAAAATCTTAGTTCGTCTGTCCAACACCTTCAGCATTTCATTGTCCACCCCAATCACTTTGTCACATATTTTGGCCAATATGCCTGCTGCTCTGGCAATCATTTTCTGTTGTTTCTGTACTCTCAGATCACTTACTCTGCTGCTGAATTCCAGGCTCTTCCAAATTTTGTGGTTCACTTTGGGGACTGACAGGTTGAAATTGTCAGGCCTGATGTGTTTTTCTATCTTTTCTTTTAGTTTATCTTCCTCTAACTGTCCCCTTGCCATTTTATTCAGAGTGCTTGTCAAGGCCTCATGTTGCAGCGGTGGTACCAATTGTTCTTCATTTTTGTTCTCCTGCTCTATTCCTTTCAGAGTGAGCGCATCAGAAGAGTCATCATTGTCATTTTGTGATTTTTCTTATTTTTCTGAGTCTTTTATAATATTCTGGATTTCGCTGTCAAAATCTTGATCAGCCTTCACTTTTCTCTTCTTGGGGGCGTCCTCAAAGGACCGATCCCCCATCTCAGACCCACCGGCATGATCCTGATCCTCGATGTCTTCAACTATTTCGTCTGCTAGATCGATGCCTTCTGAATCTGTGTGAGTCCGTTTCAAACCTTTTTCCTTTTTCCAGTGTCCAATGAGTTCCAGCAATTGCTGCTGTGTTGCCCGCATCTCATCCCATTCAGCTTTGGGAATGGCAACTGATTCTACTTTTCCACTCTCTTCCATTAGGAGCTCTTCTTCATCGTGAAAAACTTCTGACGACGAAGGCGATCTCGCCATATCAAGCGAAACCACGTGGTCAATTTACTGTGCCCCTTTTTTAAAAATTTAATTTGATCTTAATGATTGACGATATGCTTTTCAAATTCACTGTTACGTGCTAAGCGGTTTATATTAGAGCTTATTTGACCTTTTGAAAATGTCTGATGGTGTAGGATTTTTTATTTTACTCACTCAGACCTTGGAAAGAAAACATCGCATGGCGGCCAGAAGCATTTGCGATATGACAGTCCAAAGCATGCGCGGCTCTCACATCTTCCGGAATATCCGTAAACCATACGAAATGGAATCAGCATTGTCTTCTCCAGTATTCCTTCACACACGTAACACGGAAAGTGTGTGTGTGTGTGTGTGTGTGTGTGTGTGTGTGTGTGTGTGTGTGTGTGTGTGTGTGTGTGTGTGTGTGTGTGTGTGTGTGTGTGTGTGTGAACGCGCGCATATCCAATTGTGTGTGTATGTGTGTGTGTGTGTGTGTTGTGTGTGTGTGTGCGCGCGCGCGCTGTATGTGCGAGAGTCCTTGTGCATATAGTATGTATGTGTATGTGTGTGTGAACGGTGAACTGTCTTCTTGAATCATAATTCCATGTTTTCGTGTTATGTCCATTTTATGCATTTGCTTGTGCTCGGAAGGAAAAGCGAAATTTACCTTTTTTTTTCATATATATTATTTGTGAGAGAGTGTTGCTCAAATTTCAGGTGTCTGTAAATATCGGGCCTGGTTGATTCTGGGATATATATTATGAAAGTAGGCGTGGAGTACAACATTGTCATGTAGTCTCAGACCAACATGGACCTTCACTGTATCATCCTCATCATTCTCGTCCTCGTCGATCAGCATAGATAAGTGTCCCATTCTATTCTAATGCCCTTCATGCCACGCTCCCAAGCTGAACTCAGCTTTGATTTCCTCTTCATGTCTGCGCCTTTGGTGAGCTCCTTCGAGGTCAAAGTATCTGCGAAATCATGGGGACTCTCGATGAACAGACGTGATGGTGGTCAGGTCAACTCATGCCAACCTGGTAGTACACAATGATGTCATCCCCCCGCTCATGCCAGTCTGGTAGTACACAATGATGTCGTCGCCCGCTCATGCCAGTCTGGTAGTACACAATGATGTCATCGCCCGCTCATGCCAGTCTGGTAGTACACAATGATGTCATCGACCGCTCATGCCAACCTGGTAGTACACAATGATGTCATCGCCCGCTCATGCCAGTCTGGTAGTACACAATGATGTCATCGCCTGCTCATGCCAGTCTGGTAGTGCACAATGATGTCATCGCCCGCTCATGCCAACCTGGTAGTACACAATGATGTCATCCCCGCTCATGCCAACCTGGTAGTACACAATGATGTCATCCCCGCTCATGCCAGTCTGGTAGTGCACAATGATGTCATCCCCCGTTCATGCAAACCTGGTAGTACACAAAGATGTCATCCCCCGCTCATGCCAGTCTGGTAGTACACAATGATGTCATCGACCGCTCATGCCAGTCTGGTAGTACACAATGATGTCATCCCCGCTCATGCCAGTCTGGTAGTACACAATGATGTCATCGCCCGCTCATGCCAGTCTGGTAGTACACAATGATGTCATCGCCCGCTCATGCCAACCTGGTAGTACACAATGATGTCATCCCCCGCTCATGCCAGTCTGGTAGTGCACAATGATGTCATCGCCCGCTCATGCCAGTCTGGTAGTACACAATGATGTCATCCCCCGCTCATGCTAACCTGGTAGTACACAATGATGTCATCCCCCGCTCATGCCAGTCTGGTAGTGCACAATGATGTCATCGCCCGCTCATGCCAACCTGGTAGTACACAATGATGTCATCCCCCGCTCATGCCAGTCTGGAAGTGCACAATGATGTCATCGCCCGCTCATGCCAGTCTGGTAGTACACAATGATGTCATCCCCCGCACATGCCAACCTGGTAGTACACAATGATGTCATCGCCCGCTCATGCCAGTCTGGTAGTACACAATGATGTCATCGCCCGCTCATGCCAACCTGGTAGTACACAATGATGTCATCCCCCGCTCATGCCAGTCTGGTAGTGCACAATGATGTCATCGCCCGCTCATGCCAGTCTGGTAGTACACAATGATGTCATCGCCCGCTCATGCCAACCTGGTAGTACACAATGATGTCATCCCCGCTCATGCCAGTCTGGTAGTACACAATGATGTCATCCCCGCTCATGCCACCTGGTAGTACACAATGATGTCATCCCCCGCTCATGCCAGTCTGGTAGTGCACAATGATGTCATCGCCCGCTCATGCCAGTCTGGTAATACACAATGATGTCATCCCCCGCTCATGCCAACCTGGTAGTACACATATGATGTCATCGCCCGCTCATGCCAGTCTGGTAGTACACAATGATGTCATCGCGCGCTCATGCCAGTCTGGTAGTAGCAGAATGATGTCATCCCCCGCTCATGCCAGTCTGGTAGTACACAATGATGTCATCGCCCGCTCATGCCAGTCTGGTAGTACACAATGATGTCATCGCCCGCTCATGCCAACCTGGTAGTAACAATGATGTCATCGCCCGCTCATGCCAGCTGGTAGTACACAATGATGTCATCCCCGCTCATGCCAACCTGGTAGTACACAAAGATGACATCGCCCGATCATGCCAGTCTGGTAGTACACAATGATGTCATCGCCCGCTCATGCCAGTCTGGTAGTACACAATGATGTCACCCCTCGCTCATGCCAGTCTGGTAGTGCACAATGATGTCATCCCCCGCTCATGCCACCTGGTAGTACACAATGATGTCATCGCCCGCTCATGCCAACCTGGTAGTGCACAATGATGTCATCCCCCCGCTCATGCCAACCTGGTAGTACACAATGATGTCATCCCCCGCTGATGCCAATCTGGCAGTGACACAATTATGTCATCCCCCGCTCATGCCGACCTGGTAGTACACAATGATGTCATCCCCCGCTCATGCCAGTCTGGTAGTACGCAATGATGTCATCCCCGCTCATGCCAGTCTGGTAGTACACAATGATGTCATCGCCCGCTCATGCCATCTGGTAGTACACAATGATGTCATCGCCCGCTCATGACAGTCTGGTAGTACACAATGATGTCATCCCCGCTCATGCCAACCTGGTAGTACACAATGATGTCGTCCCCCGCTCATGCCAACTGGTAGTACACAATGATGTCAACGCCCGCTCATGCCAACCTAGTAGTACACAATGATGTCATCGCCCGCTCATGCCAGTCTGGTAGTACACAATGATGTCATCCCCGCTCATGCCAGTCTGGTAGTACACAATGATGTCATCCCACGCTCATGCCAACCTGGTAGTACACAATGATGTCATCCCCCGCTCATGCCAGTCTGGTAGTACACAATGATGTCATCGCCCGCTCATGCCAGTCTGGTAGTGCACAATGATGTCATCGCCCGCTCATGGCAACCTGGTAGTACACAATGATGTCATCCCCCGCTCATGCCAGTCTGGTAGTGCACAATGATGTCATCGCCCGCTCATGCCAGTCTGGTAGTACACAATGATGTCATCGCCCGCTCATGCCAACCTGGTAGTACACAATGATGTCATCCCCCGCTCATGCCAACCTGGTAGTGCACAATGATGTCATTCCCCGCTCATGCCAACCTGGTAGTACACAATGATGTCATCGCCCGCTCATGCCAGTCTGGTAGTACACAATGATGTCATCCCCCGCTCATGCCAGTCTGGTAGTACACAATGATGTCATCCCCCCGCTCATGCCAGTCTGGTAGTTCACAATGATGTCATCCCCCGCTCATGCCAGTCTGGTAGTACACAATGATGTCATCCCCGCTCATGCCAGTCTGGTAGTGCACAATGATGTCATCGCCCGCTCATGCCAGTCTGGTAGCACACAATGATTGTCATCAGTGGGGGGACTTAGCAAGTGGCGTCCTGCGTATGCTGGATTAGAACAGGCACCACTGAACACTACTGAGGTGACTGGGCAGCCGTGCAGTGCCTTTTTCTGGCGGGTTGTCTCATGTCGACTTAACGCAGATGTCGGAGCTGCGACGGAACAAGCCAGGATGAGGTTGTGGATGTGGAGGCGGAATGAGCACCTGGTGGGTAAGGCCACTGTAGAGGCGTGGAAAAGGAAACAGACAACACATCTTTTTTTTATCAAATAGAACAAAAGAAGATCCATGGTGGCAATAGCTACTTAATAAACATGGTGGGAATAAAAAATGAAACGAAACTCTAGGCGCCATGAATCCTCTCGTGACTAAGCGTGGGGAATAAACATGTTACATTTTGATATGGCTTGATCTGTGTAACTGCGATGAAAAAAACAACTGTTTAAAAAAAGAAGAGAGAGAGAGAGAGAGAGAGAGAGAGAGAGAGAGAGAGAGAGAGAGAGAGAGAGAGAGAGAGAGAGAGAATCTTCATCTTTCAGTATTTTCGTTTTGATTACATTTTCAAGTGAAGAGTCCAGATAGTCACAGAGGTGAATGGTACTGACCATTCTGGCTTGAACAGGACAGACTGACCCCCTTCCAACGTGAGGAACAATTTCAAAGTGTATCCACCCACTTTGGGAAGCGTCGCCTTCTCGATCTT
>CM065733.1:840689-845689 GCA_033310375.1 Conus canariensis
AGTTTCAGTTTCATCAAGGAGGCGTCACTGCGTGCGGACTAGCCCATACACGCTACACCACATCCGCTAAGTTTTGAGACTACACTACGCATGATTTTAAGCTGATGGATAAATGAATTAACAACTAAGATGAGAGAATTGAAGAAGAGGGTCTCGTGGCTACGACTTAGCAGATGTCTGACCTATGCATTAACCCTAGACGCTGGTCAGACCTTGAGTGCTTTGAGCGGTTGTCTTTTTTTTTTTTTGATAATAGCGATGGCATTGCCAATTAACAAAATACAGTACTCTAAGAGGAGCAGGTTTTCCGCACCGAGAAAGGACAGTGAGTGATAAATTTAACCAACATTACTAAAGCGGTAACAAGGCACATATCAGTTACCCACGATGATTTGAGCGGTTACTGCAAGATACTTTAGCATCTGCAGGTACTTCTGTGAGACAGTGCCGTCTACACGAAAGAATCTGTGAAGTATTTTGGAAGGTCTTGTATTTAATACATGCAGTGAATCTTCAGGCGGCGCACTGACTTACCTGGAAAATATTCATTATCTGCCCGTTGATTAAATTCACTGAGACGAATGTCCTTGCCGTTGCAGATCCATTACAACCATGTCGTCACCTCAGTCCGCTCAAATCGATCTGCCTTTCGAAACCATGTGATGACTGTTGACATCTCGAAAGTGGATGACACGGATGACGAGTTAGAGGAGAAGACTGGTATCTCTCCTTGCTTTCTCACTCTTTGCCTTTCTCGGAGTCGCGCTCGTTCTTGCAAGTCAGTAAGTGAGCTTTTCCGGGCAAAGAGAACGTAAGTCAGTAAGTGAGCTTTTCTGGGCAAAGAGAACGTAAGTCAGTAAGTGAGTTTTTCCGGGCAAAGAGAACGTAAGTCGGTAAGTGAGCTTTTCCGGGCAAAGAGAACGTAAGTCAGTAAGTGAGCTTTTCCGGGCAAAGAGAACGTAGGTCAGTAAGTGAGCTATTCCGGGCAAAGAGAACGTAAGTGAGTAAGTGAGCTTTTCCGGGCAAAGAGAACGTAGGTCAGAAAGTGAGCTTTTCTGGGCAAAGAGAACGTAAGTCAGTCAGTGAGCTTTTCTGGGCAAAGAGAATGTAACTCAGTCAGCGAGTTTTTCCGGGCAAAGAGAACGTAAGTCAGTAAGTGAGCTCTTCCGGGCAAAGAGAACATAAGTCAGTAAGTGAGATTTTCTGTGCAAAGAGAACGTAAGTCAGTAAGTGACCTTTTCTGGGCTAAGAGAACGTAAGTCAGTAAGAGAGATTTTCCGGGCAAAGAGAACGTAAGTCAGTCAGTGACCTTTTCCGGGCAAAGAGAACGTAAGTCAGTAAGTGAGCTTTTCCGGGCAAAGAGAAGGTAGGTCAGTAAGTGAGCTTTTCTGGGCAAAGAACGTAAGTAAGTAAGTGAGTTTTTCCGGGCAAAGAAAAAGTAGGTCAGTAAGTGAGCTTTTCTGGGCAAACAGAACGTAGGTCAGTAAGTGAGCTTTCCTGGGCAAAGAGATCGTAAGTCAGTAAGTGAGCTTTTCTGGGCACAGAGAACGTAAGTCAGTAAGTAAGCTTTTCCGGGCAAAGAGAACGTAGGTCAGTAAGTGAGTTTTTCTGAGCAAAGAGAACGTAAGTCAGTAAGTGAGCTTTTCTGGGCAAAGAGAACGTAAGTCAGTAAGTGAGCTTTTCCGGGCAAAGAGAACGTAAGTCAGTCAGTGAACTTTTCCGGGCAAAAAGAACGTAAGTCAGTAAGTGAGCTTTTCCGGGCAAAGAGAACGTAGGTCAGTAAGTCAGCTTTTTCGGGCAAAGAGAACGTAAGTCAGTCAGTGAGCTTTTCCGGGCAAAGAGAACGTAAATCAGTAAGTGAGCTTTTCCGGGCAAAGAGAACGTAAGTCAGTCAGTGAGTTTTTCCGGGCAAAGAGAACGTAGGTCAATAACTGAGCTTTTTCGGGCAAAGAGAACGTAAGTCAGTCAGTGAGCTTTTCCGGGCAAAGAGAACGTAAGTCAGTAAGCAAGCTTTCCGGGCAAAGAGAACGTAGGTCAGTAAGTGAGCTTTTCTGGGCAAAGAGAACGTAAGTCAGTAAGTGAGTTTTTCTGGGCAAAGAGAACGTAAGTCAGTAAGTGAGCTTTTCTGGGCAAAGAGAACGTAAATCAGGAAGTGAGATTTTCCGGGCAAAGAGAACGTAAGTCAGTAAGTGAGTTTTTCTGGGCAAAGAGAAAGTAAGTCAGTAAGTGAGCTTTTCTGGGCAAAGAGAACGTAAATCAGGAAGTGAGATTTTCCGAGCAAAGAGAACGTAAGTCAGTCAGTGACCTTTTCCGGGCAAAGAGAACGTAAGTCAGTAAGAGAGTTATTCCGGGCAAAGAGAACGTAGGTCAGTAAGTGAGCTTTTCCGGGCAAAGAGAGCGTAAGTCAGTAAGTGAGATTTTCAGGGAAAGAAAACGGAAGTCAGTAAGTGAGCTTTTCTGGGCAAAGAGAACGTAAGTCAGTAAGAGAGTTATTCGGGCAAAGAGAACGTAGGTCAGTAAGTGAGCTTGTCTGGGCAAAGAGAGCGTAAGTCAGTAAGTGAGATTTTCTGGGAAAGAGAACGGAAGTCAGTAAGTGAGCTTTTCTGGGCGAAGAGAACGTAGGTCAGTAAGTGAGGTTTTCCGGGCAAAAAGAACGTAAGTCAGTCAGTGTGCTTTTCCGGGCAAAGAGAACGTAAGTCAGTAAGTGAGCTTTTCTGGGCAAAGAGAACGTAGGTCAGTAAGTGAGCTTTTCCGGGCAAAGAGAGCGTAAGTCAGTAAGTGAGATTTTCTGAGAAAGAGAACGGAAGTCAGTAAGTGAGCTTTTCTGGGGAAAGAGAACGTAAGTCAGTAAGAGAGTTATTCCGGGCAAAGAGAACGTAGGTCAGTAAGTGAGTTTTTCTGGGCAAAGAATGCGTAAGTCAGTAAGTGAGATTTTCTGGGAAAGAGAACGGAAGTCAGTAAGTGAGCTTTTCTGGGCAAAGAGAACGTAGGTCAGTAAGTGAGGTTTTCCGGGCAAAGAGAACGTAAGTCAGTAAGTGAGCTTTTCTGGGCAAAGAGAGCGGAGGTCAGTAAGTGAGCTTATCTGGGCAAAGAAAACGTAAGTCAGTAAGTGAGCTTTTCTGGGCAAAGAACGTGACTCAGTAAGTGAGGTTTTCCGGGCAAAGAGAGCGTAAGTCGGGAAGTGAGTTTTTTCTGGGCAAAGAGAACGTAAGTCAGTAAGTGAGCTTTTCCGGGCAAAGAGAACGTAAGTCAGTAAGTGAGCTTTTCCGGGCCAGAAGAGAACGTAATGTGAGTAAGTGAGCTTTTCTGGCCAAAGAGAACGTAAGTCAGTAAGTGAGCTTTTTCGGGCAAAGAGAACGTGAGTCAGTAAGTCAGCTTTTCCGGGCAAAGAGAACGTAAGTCAGTCAGTGTGCTTTTCCGGGCAAAGAGAACGTAAGTCAGTAAGTGAGCTTTTCTGGGCAAAGAGAACGTAAGTCAGTAAGTGAGCTTTTCCGGGCAAAGAGAAGTAAGTCAGTAAGATAGCTTTTCCGGGCAGACAACGTATGTCAGTAAGTGAGCTTTTCCGGGCAAAGAGATCGTAAGTCAGTAAGTGAGTTTTTCCGGGCAAAGAACGTAAGTCATTCAGTGAGCTTTTCCGGGCAAAGAGAACGTAAGTTAGTATGTGAGCTTTTCCGGGCAAAAAGAACGTCTTTCAGTAAATGAGCTTTTCCAGGCAAAGAGAAGGTAGGTCAGTATAGTGAGTTTTTCCGGGCAAAGAGAACGTAAGTCAGTCAGGGACCTTTTCTGGACAAGAGAACGTAAGTCAGTAAGTGACCTTTTCTGGGCAAAGAGAACGTAAGTCAGTAAGTCAGCTTTTCCGGGCAAAGAGAACGTAAGTTAGTCAGGGACCTTTTCCGGACAAAGAGAATTTAAGACAGTAAGTGACCTTTTCTGGGCAAAGAGAACGTAAGTCAGTAAGTCAGCTTTTCCGGGCAAAGAGAACGTAAGTTAGTCAGTGAGCTTTTCCGGGCAGAGAACGTAGTCAGTCAGTGAGCTTTTCCGGGCAAAGAGACGTAAGTCAGTAAGTGAGTTTTTCCGGGCAGAGAACGTAAGTCAGTAAGATAGCTTTTCTGGGCTAAGAGAATGTAAGTCAGTAAGTCAGCTTTTCCAGGCAAAGAGAACGTAGGTCAGTAAGTGAGCTTTTCCAGGCAAAGAGAACGTAAGTCAGGAAGAGAGCTTTCCCGGGCAAAGAACGTAAATCAGTCAGTGAGCTTTTCCGGGCAAAGAGAACGTAAGTCGGTCAGTGGGCTTTTCGGGCAGAGAACGTAAGTCAGTCAGTGAGCTTTTCCGGGCAAAGAGAGACGTAAGTCAGTAAGTCAGCTTTTCCGGGCAAAGAGAACGTAAGTCAGGAAGTAGCTTTTCGGGCAAAGAGAACGTAAGTCAGTAAGTCAGCTTTTCCGGGCAAGAGAACGTAAGTTCAGGCTGTGAGCTTTTCTGGCAAAGAGATACAAGACGTAAGTCAGTCAGTGGCTTTTCCGGGCAAAGAGAACGTAGTCAGTCAGTGAGCTTTTCCGGCAGAGAACGTAAATCAGTCAGTGAGCTTTTCCGGGCAGAGAACGTAGTCAGGAAGTGAGCTTTTCCGGGCAAAGAGAACGTAGGTCAGTCAGTGAGCTTTTCCGGGCAGGAACGTAAATCAGTCAGTGGGATTTTCCGGGTTAAAGAGAACGTAAGTCAGTAAGTGACCTTTTCCGGGCAGAGAACGTAAGTCAGTAAGTCAGCTTTTCGGGCAGAGAACGTAAGTTAGTCAGTGAGCTTTTCCAGGCAGAGAACGTAAGTCAGTCAGTGAGCTTTTCCGGGCAAAGAGAACGTAAGTCAGTAAGTGAGTTTTTCCGGGCAGAGAACGTAGGTCAGTAAGTGACCTTTTCCGGGCAGATAGAACGTAGGTCAGTAAGTGAGTTTTTCGGGCAGAGAGAACTGCTGAGATGTCGGGCTGCCTTCTCAGGTAACATTGTGGCCACACG
>CM065733.1:850689-853189 GCA_033310375.1 Conus canariensis
AAGACAGTACAAACAAAGAACGAAAATGACTCATCTGTTGTTAGTCCATGTGGTGGGGAGAATAGCCGCTAGGCGGAAATGACAAGGGGGATTATGGGAGAGGAAAAGGAGGGGGGGGGGGGGGGTTCGTGGGGGGAGGGGGGGGTTGTGTGATACGATAGGGTTGTGTGTCTAGTTTAGTGGGGTGGTGTGATATCTTTGTGACGGTTGTGATAATGGTGGATTGATAATAATGGTAAGGGGGGGGGGGGGGGGGGGGGCAAACTGGGAAAAAAAAAAAAAAAAAAAATTAAATTATATATAGAAGGGGTAAATAAGTACATGAACAGAAGAAACTTTAAAAAAAAAAAAAATTAAAAAAAAAATAAATAAATAAATAAAAAATAAAAAAGTTTAGGTGAATAAAATAAATGATTTCGCTGGGTGATGAAAGAGGTGGTGGTAGTTATGTGTGGGTAGTTGTGAAAGGTGTGTGGGTAATGTTAATGAGGGAGGGAAGGGGATGGAAGATAAATGGGTGATAAGGTATGATTGGGAGGGGGGGGGGGGGAGAGAAAAAAAAAAAAAAAAGGGAGGAGGGTAATGTGTGTGTGTGTGTGGGGGGGGGGGGGGGAGGAAGGGGGCAAGAGAAGGAGAGCTCATATCTCTTCATCCACTATGGGGTGAGGTTGGGAGGTTCATATTAATTGTGTTGTTTAAAAAAGTAAACAATGCTGTGGGATGATGTTCATTGTAACAGGTGAAATAATGTGTTGGCATCAATATGCTGCTGTTTGTTGAGAGAAGATAGCAGTGATCAATGAAAAACAGGGTATCATGTGTTGCACACACACACACACACACACACACACACACACACACACACACACACACACACACACACACAAAAAAAAAAAAAAAAAGGGGGCGGGGGGGGGGGGAACACATGTAAACAATGTTCTATTGAGTTAAGATCGTGTGATCATAGTGAGACTAACTGTGGAAAATTTTTCACACACATATTCATACACACACACACACACACACACACACACACACACACACACACACACACACAAAGAGGGGTAAAAATTATTATCATTAATCAGTCACTGATGGGTGATGATCATATGAGATCAACGGTAGTGTAGGAAGAGATTCTTCTCCGTTCCCTTTGGCAGGAATGGTGGAGGTACTGGCAAGGGCTTCTGTATGGTGAAGGCCCTCCAGTGGTCAATAAGGTTTTGCATTCATCAGTGTGTTGGCAGGCCAGGATTCTTCTTTTGGTGTTGTTGGGACTGTTCCACCGTCATTGGGGCTGCATGGATTAATTGCGGACCCGCCAGGGTGGAGTATTGCAGAGATGTTATGTCATAGTCTGGAGTGCCCGGTTCTCAGTATCACAATGATGGTCTTCTTCGTTTACTTAGGTCGGAATCCTGGAGGTAGTGACGGAGGCTGCTGTATGGTGAAGACCCTCCAGTGGTCAGTATGGTTTTGCACTCATTGGTGAGTTGGCAGGCCAGGTTTCCACTTTGGGCCAAGCTGGGAATGCTCCGCTGTCTCTGGGGCTGCACTGCATTGATGGTTTGAAAGACTCACAGGTGTGGAGTATAGTGGACCTGTCATGTTGAGGTCAGGGGAGCCTTATCCTCAGTCCAACAATGTTCACTTGGTCTGATTTGGGCGTCCGGTAGTATGCATCCCTCTTGTTGAAGTCTGGGTGCTGCTCAAGTCATCTTCCTATTTGTCTCCTTGGAAATATTTTAGATTTATTCCAAGGAGACTACCTTTTACAGTTGGGGCTGCTGTCCTTCCTTTGTCAGTTGGTCAGCTTCTTCATTTCCATATAGTGCAGTGTGAAGGTATTCACTGGATGGGAGTATTTTCAGTGACTGATAATGGTAATAATTTTAAATCAGTAGTACCAAGGTGGTGACCATTGTTATACAAGTGGAAAAATGCAGTGGTGATGGTGCAATGGTGCAAGGTGGGGGGGGGCATAGGAAAATACCATTGACCTGTGGGTGATGCTCACTGGCATGGGTGAGATCAATGGTACTGTAGGATGATAGTCACTGAGGTAAGTGGAATAATAAGGTGGCATTGGTATAATATTGCAGGTTGAGAAAGTGGGTTGAGGGGGGTTGGGGTAGATGACTGGTGGGTGATGGTCATGTTTCATTGGAGATACTGTAGGATGATGATAATTGTTGTATAAGTGGGATGATGTTGTGGCATGGTGTAAAGTGTCGGTGGGGGAATGGGGCAGGTGTTTAAAGATGGGTGGATGATGATGATGGTAAAGGTGTAGGTATGGTCATAGTGGTGTAGGATGATGGTCATTTTTGTAAAAGGAGTAGGAGAGTGCATTAGTAAGTGTGATAATGCCAGTGGTGGAGTAAAGGAAATGATTATAAAGACTGATGGATGTTGATAGCTGTGATGAGATCTACAGTACTGTAGGGGGGTGGCAGTCGTTATAAGTGAAATAATGTCATGGCATTGATGTAGTAATGCC
>CM065733.1:863189-880689 GCA_033310375.1 Conus canariensis
AGATATGAGGCAGCCAATAACATCGACCGCAGAAGCAGAAGAAGAAGCTTTTCACTCACTTGATACATGCATCTCCGAAAACATGTTTACATTTTCTGACCAATACTAGGGGTTAGTGACAGGGTTGGGCGGGGGGGGGGGGGGGGGGGGGGGGGGGGGGGGGGGAGGGGGAGGGGGGATGTAGGGGAGTCAGAACAGCTGGAATGTAAGGAGAGATAGAATACAGCGCTAGTGACACCACAACACCAAAAACACACAGAGGCAAGAGTGTTCTCATAGCTTGTGCGCACAGTACAAGCAAGAAAACGATCAGGTTCATCCCACTGCGATCCGAATCCCCAGCCGGTCATCTGTTGCCGTCTGGTCAGGTATGCCTCTTATCAAGTGAAGGAATAAACTAATAGGAAAAAAAAGAAAAGAGAATGTGGTTGTGAGACCAATGCCTTTCTGGGTGCTAGTGTTTGCACAGAATAACTGTGTATGTTTCTGCCTTGAAAGACGTTACATGTTCCATGGTGTTGCGTTAGTGTTGCAATTGTATTGTGTGTTCAAGTGTTGGGAAAGGAACCCAGTCAGTCTTCATTTCTTATCAGTAAACATGTCGTGTCTTGTGAAGAATTCAATGGCCCTGAAGTTCTTTTTTTTCTTTTAACCCAAATTCACAAAGAGGTGTGATACAATTTTTCCCCATTGAATCGTAGTTTGTGTTTATGAATAAAAGAACTGAAATGATATTTAAGAGAGAGAGAGAGAGGGAGGGAGGGAGGGAGGGGGTGGGGTAAGGGGGAGAGAAAAAGAAATGTATGTGGGGGTTTAGAGACGAGCTTGCAGTTCGCTTGGATGTAGAATGCACCGTGCACCAAATTGTTTCTTGGTATACAAATGTTTGCGATCCGTTTGTAGACAAGATGCAAACCTTCTAATGACTCACGTGTGAATATACAACACGGGAAATATCTGCTTGCAGTCACCAAAAAAAAAAAAAGAGAACTGAATAAGAGAACTGAAATGATATTTAAGAGAGAGAGAGAGAGAGAGAGAGAGAGAGGAGAGAGAGAGAGAGAGAGAGAGAGAGAGAGAGAGGTGGGGGGGGGGGGGGGGTAAGGGGGAGAGAAAAAGAAATGTATGTGGGGGTTTAGAGACGACCTTGCAGTTCGCTTAGATGTAGAATGCACCGTGCACCGAATTGTTTCTTGGTATACAAATGTTTGCGATCCATTTGTAGACAAGATGCAAACCTTCTAATGACTCACGTGTGAATATACAACACGGGAAATATCTGCTTGCAGTCACAAAAAAAACAAAAAAAAGGAAGAGTGAAAGAAAAGGGAAATCAGGCACAATATGCGTCGAGGGATAAATCGAAAAAAGTATTGAGAAGATAACAATACTTGTAGTACTTGAAAACAAAACAAAACAAACAACTCTGTCTATCTCTTGCAGCGTACGAACCAATAATTGTTATTTCTCACTATAACAAAATCAACCACAAATTGTTACTTTCGGCTCTCATACAGAAAATGTCGGTTTTGTAACATTGAAAATTTTGCTGTAAATATTCTTTCCCGAAGATTTAGGCCTCTATGATACAGATTTGGCCACCTCTACATGTTGGACAGCTTAAAAGGTCGCGTCAATATCTATTCTGCCAAGCTAAGTCTTGTTAACGGTTGCTAAGAAAATGGCTATGTTAAAGTTTACCATGAACACACACACACACACACACACACACACACACACACACACACATACCTGAAAGTGACCCGGGTGTTGGCATTGAAACGAAGTGGCTGTGTCTGTTTTTCTTCTGTTAATATTTTGCATCGTTTCCGTGGTTTAATTGTGGCTAGGTCCTGTGGAGTTCTGTTAGGGATTTGCTTCTCTCTCACGATGTAGATATTTGGTGTTAATTTGATTAAAAACCCGTGTGTTTTCTTTTTATTGTGTGCTTTTCTTTTTAATCGGCACTGCCAGCTGCGGTTTTTGGTGATCCTGATCCTCGTCTGGCCTTTCATTTCATCGTTCTGCTCTGCTTATTCATTTATATTAGCATCGGCTAGTTTCATCTACAATCGTCCGTTTTCCGACTGTCATCTCAGGCTTTATCACGGTTGTGATTATTATAATTTGGGATTTCTCTTGGTTTTTTATGCCAAAAGAATTCTACAACAAAACAAAACAAAAAACAAAAATAATTACGTTTGTGTACCTGTACGTCATTTGGCCATTACGTCGAAAATGTTATATGCGTCATGGCTTTCTTGTTCTCCGGTCCTCAAGTAATTAGCACCCATCCTCCCCCCTTCCTGCTTTTTTTTTATTTTTTTTTTTTAAGATTTAATATAGACAATTTATCTAAAGTAACATCCACTAACAAAGGTAGCATTGTTGTAAAATTACATTTGAAGAAACTACTAAAGCATAAAATAACATGAAAAATGGTAAGAGCCAAGTCCTGATGGATTTACAGTGAAGTTTTTCGAATTCTTCTTTCGTGATATTGGTATATTCCTAGTACGGTCTGTCAGTGAGGGTTTTGAAAAAGGACAAATGTCTATAACACAGAGACAGCGTTCCATCATCTGCATTCCCAAAGAAGGGAAACCAAAGAGATTCATCAAAAACTGGCGACCTATCTCCCTTTTAAACACTACCTATAAGATTGCCTCAGCGTGTATTGCTAACCGGCTAAAAGATGTTCTACCAAGTATTATTTATGAGTGTCAAAAATGTTTTCTAAAAGGACGTTTTATTAGGGAAAACATTTGTTTGCTTCATGATACCTTGTTATATGTAGAAAAAGAAAATATTCCGGGAATGCTATTATCTATTGATTTTGAAAAGGCGTTTGACAGTGTTTCTTGGTCCTTTCTTTTGAAATGTTTACATTTTTTTAAAACTTTGGTTCGGATATGACACATTGGATAAAAACCTTTTATTGCAATATAACCACTTGTGTTTGGGTGAATGGTCAATATTCACCCTGGTTTAGGATCGAAAGGGGGATCAGACAGGGAGATCCGTCTTCGCCTTATTTGTACTTAATATGTGCAGAAATTTTATCACTTTTGATCCGGAAAAATGAAAATATTAAAGGTATTAAAATAAAAGAGAAAGAAAATTTACTGTTACAGTTTGCTGATGACACAACCTTATATCTTAATGGTTCTGAAAGATCATTCAATGAAACCGTAAATGAGCTCACAAAATTCTCACACATCTCGGGTCTAAAAATAAACTTTGATAAAACTCAAATTATGTGAACAGTAAACAAGGTAAAGACGGACAGAAGCAAATACAAATAACCTCAATTTAATCAAAACAAAATCGGAAATGAAATGAGGCAGGGAACAGTAAACGATAAACAGTAAACAAGTTGGGTATTTTTTGCTCCCATAAGAAAACCTAACACAGAGCAACTTTTATTCACTTGTTTACTGTTTATCGTTTACTGTTCCCTGCCTCATTTCATTTCCGATTTTATTTTGATTAAATTGAGGTTATTTGTATTTGCTTCTGTCCGTCTGTATGTTTGTCTTTTGATCTCCCTTGCATCTTTGGGTGGATCCTCAAGCGTGGGCTCAAAGATTGTCCCCTGCATTTTGTGCTGTTTGCATGATGTCTTTGGTTTTTAGGCAGCTTTTTTCCTCCCCACACTTTCGTTTGGTTTCATTTGCTGCTCTTCGCTGGCTGCTTTGGGGGTGCTGTTGGATTCTTTTTTGCACCCTTGGTGGTGGGAACACCACAGTATTATGGACTGTGGTGTGTCTCTGTTTGACGCCGGGAGCGCAGACGCGGCCGGCCGTGTCTCCCTGGTGGGTCCGACCCGGCGGACGAAAGGCCTCGGAGCAGGTAATGCAAATATATCTGCCTTCGGGGGGGGATTGCGGTGGTTCCCTTATGCAGCTAGTGAAGAGTTTTCATATCTGTAACATGTTTTCTTAATTTCATGTTCCCAGTTTCTCCATCATCAAATCCCCCCCCCCCCCTCCTTAAGTCCAAATCTTTGCCAAGTCATTACTATGAAGATAGTTCAGTTGTTGGCCTGCGCTTGTTTTTTCCCCCACTATTAGATTGTTCGTCTATGTATTTGTCTGACTTTATTCAAGTTTAAAAGGCTGTGCCAGTCTTGAATAAAAGTTACTCTGTGTTAGGTTTTCTTATGGGAGCAAAAAATACCCAACTTGTTTACTGTTTATCGTTTACTGTTCCCTGCCTCATTTCATTTCCGATCAAATTATGTGGATAGGAAGTGGGAGAAACTGTGGCATTCAATATATGAGGGACAAAAATTTTGTATGGGATCCAGGTACTTTTAAAATTCTTGTTTTTAAATTTTCTGCTAACACAGATAGCATTGTATGTATCAATTATGAAGATAAACTCTTAGCAATAAGGAGAATTCTAACATCATGGAAGAAACGGCAAATCACCCCTTTTAGCAAAATAACAGTTATCAAGACTTTAGTATTTTCAAAAATTGTCCATCTCCTGATCAACCTGCCGGACCCCCCCCCCCCCCCCCCCCCCCCGGATGATTTCATTACATCCTTAGAAAGGGAATTATACACCTTTTTATGGAATGGGAAGAGGGGTGAAATTAAAAAGTCGGTAATTGAAAAAGAATACAGTGCTGGTAGCTTAAAAATGCTTAATGTTAGAAATTTTATGTCTTCCATGGAAATCAGTTGGTTACGAAGACTCTTTTATGATGATGGCGATTGGAAAATGTTTACTCTAAATATGTATCCTATGTTCAATGATGTGCGGTATCTGGGAGCAGAATATGTAAATATTGTTATGCAGAATGTTCAGAATCCATTTTGGAAGGATGTTTTGAGACATAAAAAATTGTGTTTGAAATGTAAATCTTCCTCTGTTCATGACTTTATGTCAGAATGTATCCATTACAATGTGAATATTATAAGAAATAAAAAAAATTATATTTGTGCAAGAATGGTATAACTACAATATTTTTTTGTAAAGCAATTAATGAATGAGGATGGCAATTTCATATCACACAGAGAGTTCCTGACAAGTTTTCCAGGAACCAGAACTAATTTTCTTTTGTATGAAGGTATTCTCAGTGCTGTTCGTTCCTATGGCAGGAAATTAAATGTTGTCTTTACTAACAGATATGAATTGTTAGATCAGGAAGTATGGGTGTTTTTTCTTTTTTTTTTATCAGAAAAGGCAATAACTGTGTACAAAATCTTTTGAATGATAACAATGCTATTCCTACTTGTGTGACTAAATGGAATAATCTTTTTGAGAATCTAAACTGGAAATTGATCTTTTCTCACTGCTTTAAAACCACAACAGATGTCCAACTGAGATGGTTTCAGACTAGACTTCTACATAGGCTGCTCCCAACTCAAAGATACTTATTTATGTGTAAAATCTCTGATTCTCCTATTTGCAACTTTTGTAATCAAGAAGAACAAATCATTCTTCACGATGCATGACTGTATTGTTGTTAAAAATTTTTGGAATGATTTTGAAAATATGTTCAAAGACAAATGCCAACATTGTCATAATATAAACATAAACAAGGAATTTGTTCTATTTGGGGTCAAACTAGATATAAAAACAGATTAAGTAATGGGCCTCATTCTTCTGTTAGCTAAATTCTACATGTATACATGTAAACTTCGAGATGTCCATCCTACTTTGTTGGCTTTTGTTGCAATTTTGAAAAATAGATATAATGTTGAAAAATATTTAGCTGTTAAAAGTTATAATGCAAGACAGTTTGAAGAAACCTGGTTCCCATATCTTACAGTAATTCCTTGATTGCCTTCTTTCTCCCATTCCAGAAATGTCTATCTTATTACATGAGTGTCACCAATTGTTCTTCAGTCTTGTATGCACATGCATTGTCTATTGTATAGGGTAATTGCTTGTTACCCATGGCTTTCGGGCCTGTTGCAACTTTTTTTTTAATGCTTTAATATGACTCCCAAATACTAAAATGTGTGCACATGCTGCCCATTACTGTACACTGTGTGCAGTATGATGTATGTTGTCATTGATGTAAAGTACAAACTGTATCTTTATTTACTTAGTTTGATTTTCTCATCCTCGTTTCATTCATTCTTGCAAATATGGCAGAAATTATACCCCACATAGAAATGGGAGGGAGGGAGGGGAAAGTGTGTAATATTCAAGAGTGCTGTTATTCACCACGTGTGTATGTGAATGCAGATATATGTATGGGGGAGGGGGAAGGATGGTGTGTTTCTTTTTTTTTCTCTTTCCCCCATTTACAACTTATGAAGGGAATGCGTATGTCTGGGTGTGAAGTTGATGTGTGTGTTTGTTCTCATAGGTCTTTGGGTTTATGTATGCCTACTGAAAATGTAAAACGGAATGCTTATACATTACAAGCCACTTTTTCAATGCTGTGGGCAAGAAAACTACTGGCTATCATAGTTGAGATAAACAATGTGCCTTCCTATTGTTTATGCCCTGTTCGTATTGAACTCATTAATATCATTTTATTTTTCCACAGCCTCTTCTATTTTCTCTCTTGGAAACCCTCTTTTCTTCCTTGTTTATTTTCTTTGCGGACAGGGGCAGACATTTAGAGGGGGATTTCCAATTGGGAAAATGGAGGAGTCTATATCCTATTTTATTTTTGTGTGTGTTTGTGTGTTTATATTCCTCCCTTTCTCTCCATTGCATGACTGTGTCGATGGCTTGGGGCCGGACTCGGCTGTCTCTGGATGGCGGGTTGGCTTATTACTGACTTTGCTGTAAAAGTGAGCAGCTTGTATTACCTAATAATTATATTGGTTGCAAACTTACTACAACTCTACAAGCTCTTGTTGTTTGCGGTGGGGTCGGTGATGGCTGGATCGACTGTCTGGGGATGGTCGACTTTGGCTCTAGGCCATCGAAATACTGTAAAGTATGAGGATTGTATCTCTTCACCTTGGGGCCCTCCTGTCTCCCTTGTTGCGTTTGTTTTTGGTGATAAGGGTAGACACTTGGGGGGCTCTCCGAATGAGTTGATTTTTTTTTCTCACTTTCACTTCTAATCTCTGCCTCTGCCTCTTTTCTTGTCTCTGCTTCTGTCTGTCTGTCTGTCTGTCTCTTTTTCAAGCACTTCAGTCCAAGGAAAAAGCATAGGGACACCCACAGAGAGTATAATAATTTGTTATCAAATCTATTTAATCAAATCCATGTATGCTGACGGTGGGGAAGGGAGGGGGCGGGGGGGGGGGGGGGGGGAGGAGGAGGCAGAGAGATGATGTATTGTACCATAGGATTCAAGAATAAATGACAACTACGATAATACACATAAAAATAGTTAATCTTGTTCATAAATATGATGGTGGCGATTTGTGATACTGACGGGACATTCAGCATTACCTGTTAAACATCCCTACAACTCGGCTTACCTAATCTATGCTAACCTACCAAAGTGTTCTGTTTTAATGTTGCTTCTTTAGCTGTGTTACCCTTACTTAATTGTCACTTTTCCTTTCATCGTCACTATTTTTTACTGATGTGTGCATACATGTATTTGTGCCTTGTGTATGTCTTGTAAAAAACGAAAAATTGTTCAATAAAAAACAAACAAAGTTAGCATTGTTGTAAAATCTCCGGGAAAAGAGACCAACCTACAATATATCAAGAGCGGACCTTCCTTAATAACACGCCATCTTACTTACTTAGGCCCACAGCTCAAGGGTGAGCATAGGCCATCGACAACACTCCACCATCGCACTCGGTTCTGGGCTGCTCGCTGAATGCCTGTCCAGTTGGTCCGCTGCCTCTTTATCTCTGCCTGAGTGTCTCGCCTCCCGCCGCTGCGAAGTCGGCCTCTCTTCCTTTTCCCATGCGGATTCCATGTCAGGGCTTGGCGTGTGGTGCTGGATGCTGGCTTCCTGAGAGTGTGTCCAATCCAGCCCCACTTCCTCCGCAGAATCTTCTTGGCCGCTGGTTCCTGTCCTACTTGCTTCCATAGATCTTCATTGTTGATTTTTTCTGGCTATCTGATTTTGAAGATGCGCCTCAGACAGGTGTTGATGAAGGTCTGAATTTTTTGCTGTATGGCCTCGGTCATTCTCCAAGTCTCGCAGCCGTAGAGCAGAACCGACTTCACGTTTGAATTGAAGATACGCAATTTTGTTGTCCTTCTGATCTCTCCTGAGGCCCAGGTTTTCTTTAGCATGATGAATGCTGCTCGCGCCTTGCCTATTCTGGCCTTGATGTCTCGGTCGGTGCCCCCCTGCTTGTCAACTACGCTTCCCAAGTAGACAAAGGAATCTACTTCCCTGATGGGCTCGCCTCTGATTGTGACTGGGCTGCTGCCTGTGGTGTTGATCATCATCAGCTCGGTCTTCTTCTCGTTTATCTTGAGCCCTGTTCCTGCTGATGTTGTCTCAAGGCGGGTGGTCTTGTCCTGCATCTTTGTGTGACTGTGGGGAGAGGAGTGCCAGGTCGTCAGCAAAGTCAAGATCATCTAGCTGTGTCCAGAGTATCCATTGTATCCCATTGTTCCTGCCTGTTGTTGTGGTCTTCATGATCCAGTTGATGACCAGGAGGAAGAGGAAAGGTGACAACAGACATCACTGGCGCACTCCTGTCTTCACCTCAAAACCGTCTGACAACTGGCCTGCATGAGCCACCCTGCAGTTCATATCCTGATAGGTGCACCGGATGAGAGAGATGATCTTCTCTAGAATTCCATAGTGTCTCAGTAGCTTCCATAGTGTCTCTCTATCTACATTGTCGAAGGCCTTTTCATAGTCAATGAAGTTGATGTAAAGGGGCGAGTTCCACTCCAAGGACTGTTTGATGATGATCCTGAGGCTGGCAATCTGATCGGCACAGGATCTGTTTCGCCGGAAGCCCGCCTGCTGGTCTCGGAGCTTTGAGTCAACTGCTTCCTTCATCCTCTCCAATAACACTCTGTTTAGAACCTTGTCTGGCACTGACAGGAGCATGATCCCTCTCTAGCTATTACAGTTGGTAAGGTCTCCCTTCTTTGGCAGTTTGATGACAATCTCTTCCTTCCACTCTGCTGGGATGTTCTCTTTTTCCCATATCTTGCCGAAGACGCTGTACAGTAAGTTGACAGCTATACCAACATCCGCTTTAATGGCTTCTGCTGGGATCTCATCAGGTCCTGCTGCCTTCCCATTCCTCAGTGTCAGGATGGCCTTTCTGATCTCTGCTTTCGATGGTTTCTCACAGTTGATGGGTAGTTCTGTTTCTGCCGGTGGGATGTCGGGTGGTGCTTCAGGGGTGGGACTGTTCAATAATTCCGTGAAGTGATCTGCCCATCGCTTCAATTGATCTTATGTTGTTGTGAGGGTCTTTCCGTTTTTGTCTTTGACTGGCTTGCCAGTCTGCTGGAACTTGCCCGCCATCTTCTTTGTGGTGGTGTACAGCTCTCACATGTTGCCCTGTCCTGCAGCATCCTCTGCTTGTCTGGCAAGTCTGTCGATGAAGTCCTTCTTATCTTTCTTCACACTTTTCTTCACTTCTTTGTCCGCCTGGGTGTAGTCTTCTTGGGCTTGTGCTTTGTGTGATCTTGTCCGGCTCATGTTCAGTGTGGCTTTCTCCTCTTTCGTTTTGTTCAGTTTCTGAGTAGTATCATCAGAGATCCACTCCTTGTGTTGGGTTTTCTTCTTTCCAAGTACCTCTTCACAGGTCTCATGCCAAAGTTTCTTGGTATGTTGCCACTGGTTCTCGATGTCTGTGCTCTCCTCTTCCAGCAATTCTTCAAGTAGCTGGAACCTGTTGGTGAGACTGATCTGAAATTTCTCCTTTATTTCTTTACTGCTGAACAGCTCCACATTATATCTTGTCCTTGCTGCATTTGTTGAAGTGTACTCCTTGAGTCGGAGTCTCACTGTTGTCACAAGCAGGTGGTGGTCTGATGGCACGTCAGCACCCCTCATCACACTCACATCCCGCCATGATCGCCTGAATTTCCTGCTGATGCAGATGTGGTCGATCTGGTTCTCCGTGACGCGGTCCGGGGATCTCCAGGTGGCCTTGTGGATGCGCTTGTGAGGGAAGATGCTGCCTCCTATCATCAGCTGGTTCAATGCGCACAGGCCTGCAAAACGTTCTCCATTCTCAATCATCTGTCCAATACCATGTGTCCCCATGATGTCTTCATATCCTGTGTTGTCTGATCCTATCTTGGCGTTAAAGTCACCCATGACTATTGTGATGTCGTTTGCTCCTCTTCTGTCCAGCACAGCTTGTTCTTGCTGGTAGAAATCATCTTTCTTTTCCTCCTCTGCATCATTTGTGGGAGCGTAGCATTGGATGATGTTCAGTTTGATGTTTTTCTTCTTGTGCTAAACTTGGCTGTGATGATGCGGGAGTTGATAGGTTCCCAACCAATGACGTGCCCGCTGCGCCTCTGGTGTCAGCATCAGGGCCACGCCTTTTATACGGGGGGCTCCATCCTCTGTGTGTCCCGAGTACAGCAGCAGCTCTCCTGATGAAAGTCTCAGCTGTCCTGTCTGTAGCCACCTTGTCTCACTCAGTCCTAGGACTCCTATCTTGTAGGTCTTCATATCTCTTGCTATCTGGATGGTTCTGCCCGCTTCGTACATTGTCCTGATGTTCCAAGTGGCTATCCTTGTTGTTTTCCTGGGGGTCAGAAGGGGGGTCGGTCTTGCAGCTTCCTCTCGGCTTTCACTGCCTGACGTCATGAGTCTCCGGGATGGAGACCCTTCCTCTCCCAGGTGAATGTCTTGGTTTGATGTTGTCGATGCTTCTGTAACTTGCTTTTTTTCTAGGAAGGGGTGTTAGCCCTACGCAAACCCGTTTAACCTCCGGGAGAGTTGGTCTACATTAGTCTGATAATAATACGCCATCCCCAACTCCTTTTCCCGTGATTTTGAAAGACCTGGGTTCTGTTTTTTTTAAACTTCAACATCTGAGATACAACTTCAAGCAGGCATTTATAGGCTCAGTTGGTGAGGTGAAAGCAGTTCGTCGTCTTCGATCTGGAGAGTACTTCGTCGAATGTGCTTCAAAAAAAGCAATAAAATTAGCTTCTGTCTACTAATTTAGCAGGGATTGACATTTGCTGCCGCATACCATCTGTTAAAACCTTCGGCGTTGTATTCGAAAATCTGAAAGAAGACGATCTTAACAATGTTCGTGTGTACTGAATGTTGACAAAATACAAACAAGGAAGAAAAACAGCACACTCCTCAAAATCACTTTTAACCTCCCCCGTCTTCCCGATAAATTACAAATTGATGGCAAGTCATACTCTGTGCCCCCCTATAGGCCTCCCGTCCGACAGTGCACAATATGTCAGAGACTGGACCACACCAGGAAGCAGTGCAGGGCGAAGCAGGGGAAGTGCAGCAGGTGTGGGGAGAGCTCACATTCAAGGAAGGATTGCAAGGCAGAGTGCCCACAATGCGCGAACTGCAAAGGGCAGCACTCTGCTGCTTACAGACACTGCCCAGCAAAGAGTGTGGTCAAGGCTGCAGCCACCCTCAGATCCAAACAGTGCATGCCCTTTTGTGACGCCATGGCAGCAGTAAAGAAGGCGGATGCTAAGTGTGAATCAGCAAACAACACCAAGATCACATATGAACCCTCAATCAACTCCTCATCCTGCTCTAGTGCGAAGAATTTGTATGCTGATGCTGTCAAGTTTGGCCGTACTCCCCCGTCATTCTCTTCTTTTCTGTTAACTGTTGTCTTCCCTGATACTTCCGTTCCTCGACAACAAGAAGACCCTTCAAATGTGTTTCAAAATTTGCTCTCAATCTATTCAACCTCTCTCCCTCATGCGTCATCTTTCCTATCCCGGCGTGAAAAGATCGGCTGCCTGAAACAGTTGGAAACATTCATGTCCTCTTTCTCTTCATCCCGCTCAACTTCTGCTGTTCCTGAGGAGATGTCTACACCCTCTACTGCCCCTGAGGAGACGACTACACCTCCTGATACCCCTGAGGAGACAGCTGCACCGCTTGCTGTTATTGAGGAGACGTCTCACCTTCAGCCAACCATGAGGTGACGTCTCTTTCTTCTGCTGTTTCTAAGAGGACGACTCATCCTCTTGCTGGCCCTGAGGAGGCTCCTACTCCTCCTGCTGGCTCCGAGGAGACTCTCCCTCCTCCTGCAGGCCTTGGGGAGACTCCCCCTCCTCCTGCTGGTGCTGATGAGTCTCTTCCATTTCCTACTGGCCCTGAGGAGACACTTCCTCCTCCTGCTCGTCCTGAGGAGACACCTGCTCCTCCTGCTGGCCTTGAGGAGACTCCCCCTTCTCCTGCTGACGCTGAGGAAACTCTCCCTCGTCCTGCTGGCCTTGAGGAGACTCCCCTTCTCCTGCTGACCCTGAGGAAACTCTCCCTCGTCCTGCTGGCCTTGAGGAGACTCCCCCTCTTTCTGCTGGCCCTGAAGAGTCACCTCCTCCTGCTGGTCCTCAGGAGACACCTCCTGTTGTCCCGGAGGTGACGACTACTCCTGTTGTTGGCCCTGAGGCGTCAACTTCTTCTCCTTCCGGCCCTGAGTGACGTCTCCACCTATTGCTGACCCTGCGGTGACTTCTCCTCATACCGGTCCTGAGATGATTCCTCCTGTTAGCCCTGAGGTGACCTCTTCACATTCTGCCAACTCCGATGTGACGACTTCACTTCCGGCTAGCGCTGATTCGCAGTCTCCACATTTGGCTAGCCTTACTACGTCAGCTTCACACAGATAATAATCCTGTTATCATTTATTCTACTAATCTCCTTTTTTCAGTAAATGTAAATAATTCTGATGGAAGAGCCTTCAAATATTGACATCTTCCAATGGAACTGTCGGGTCCATTATCAGAAATATTGATGAACTGATACAGCATTTGTCATCAAATCAGTTAAAATCTTGTTACTACAATCTTAAATTAAACGTAAGTAAAAATAAATTTCCCCATATTCCGAATTTTCATTACCCACCTGTGTACAATCAAGATCAGTCTGGTAAGATCAACACAGCAATATATATCCATCGAAATATTGATTACCATCCTATGAAATCTCCAGTGCCTTTGAACATTCCTCATTTAAACTCTTCCGCTGCTATGGTAAAATTCAACAGCAACCTAGTTGTTAATATTGTTTCCGTCTATCTTCCAAAAGGTCCAGATAATGATAATACAGAATGGTTGCAAAACTTACCTAATAAGGAAAAATGGCTCATAGGAGGTGATTTTAATGCGCATACAGCTCTCTGGGACGATGGTTGTAAAAGAACCACAAACCTCCGATTTGTCGAAAATGTTGTGGATTCAAATTTGTACTTACTGAATAATGGCGACATCACAAGGATATCAGATACAGAAGGTCATAAACCATCAGCCATTGACATCTCCTTCATTTCTCCTGAATTAGCTCCAGACTGTGTGTGGGAAACTTCTCCTGATACACTAGGTAGTGATCATTTTCCTATACATATACGATTAAACGAAAAGTTGGGTCCTGTTAATTCAATACAAGATAAAATCAAGAAACATAATTACAATCGAGCAGACTGGGATAAATTTACATCAATTTTAATATCTTCTTCTACTGACATTTCTCAAAATGAAGACGTGGATCGTATGTGCGATCATTTCACAAGATCTGTTCTTCACGCAGCTGATTCTTCTATTTCCAGATGTTCGTGTGTTTCTACATCTAAATATGCAGGGAACTTGTGGTGGACAGACGAGTGTGAAAGAGCAAAACAAGAAAAGATTTCTTAGTATTAAAATCTATCTACGCAGTAGATCTCCATCTAAACTCGGAGATCCAAAGGTGGCTAAATCAGCTTATAACAAAATATTAGCCAAAGCAAAGTGTGAATATTGGTCAGGCTTTGGTGAAAAAGAGGTAAGTTCTCCTTCAGACAGGAGTAAAATATGAAAGAAAATTCGATATATGAAGCACGGGGATCTCATTCCTAAGTGCAATGTAAAATTTGAAGATAATAAATTTCCAACAGCTTATCAAAAAGCGGAAAAGTTTGCTGATATCTTTTCAGTAAACAGCAGTAGAAGGCCTTTCAAGAAAATGTAAGACACACAGACAGGACCAGGAAGCTAAACGAGAAATTAAAGATCCAGAATCTAACGATAACTTATACTTCAACTCTCCTATTACGTTTTTGGAACTAAAAGAAGGAATCTCTACATTGAGTAATAAAAGAACAGCTGTTGCGCCGTGATGAAATTTCCAGTGAAATGCTGAAACATTTACCAGATAATTGGATGCAGTATCTTCATAAAATAATGGAAACATGCTGGAGTGAAGGTAAAGTACCAGCCATGTGGAAACATTCAATTATAGTTCCCATACTTAAAAATAGCAAACCCAGTAGAGATGTCTGCAGTTACAGGCCAATCTCTCTTACTTCACACACATGTAAGTTAATGGAGAAGATAGTAACTGCTCGCCTAATTCACTATTGTGATAAAACAATGTTATTCCAGTCCATCAAGCTGGTTTCAGGTCGGGAAGATCTACAACGGATCACATGGTGAAGTTATCTAGCGATATAAAACGCCAATTTGCTCATAGGCAAAATGTGCTGGCAACATTTTTTGACATTAAACGAGCCTACGATCAAGTGTGGCACGCTCAATTGTTATTTAAACTGAAAAGAGCAGGTATTTGTGGGAAAATGTTTTCGTTTGTAAAAGATTTTGTTTCATGTAGAACTATTGAAACAAGAGTTGAAAATGCATATTCTTCCCAGAGAGACTTACATATGGGAGTTCCTCAAGGATCCATCATTGCTCCATATCTTTTCAGTATTATGATATCAGATCTTTCTAAGAAGATATCAAAGAATATTAAGATTGTTCAATGTGCTGATGACATTTGTATTTGGCTGGATGCAAAATTGAAGTATATTTCAAACAGAAAACTGAAACAAATTCAAATCTGTTATCTGTCTGAATTAGATAAGATAAGTGCTTTCTTGACAGAGAATGGTTTATCTTTATCTGTTGAAAAAACTCACATGGTGGTATTTAGTGCTGGTGACCCTCCCAGAAGATTACCTACTTTCTTTATCGACGGAGCTGAGCTACAATTCAAAGACATAACAAAATTCTTAGGTGTCTATTTTACATCGAAATTATCATGGACATTTCACATTGAAAACAGTCTATCAAAAGCTCAAAAAAGCTTGCATTTGCTTAAAATTACAAGCAGACAAAATTGGGGTAAAGAAACAAGAAGCTTGACTCTTCTTGCAACATCTTTGGTTAGATCAAAGCTGACTTTCGGCCAAGAAGTTTATTTTTCTGCTCATAAATATCTTATGAAGAAATTACAAAGTATTGACTCTACGGCATATAAATTAGCTTTGGGAGTTCCTGTCCACACTCCGACTATTGCTACGTATGGGGAGGTTGGTGTTCTACCTTTGAACGAGTATCGAGAACTGTCTTCAGCTAAGTACATCATAAGAAGCAGTGCTGTTGAAAATGTCAACGTGAATGAAAATGTACTTAGATCAGATCTTCAAGTTCCAAAATGAGCAAGGGCCATAAAATCTTTGACAACAATAGCCACTTATACTTCAGATATTCACAGTAGATTAGATTTGAAAACTAAAGATATAGGTAAGCGTTCGATTACATCTCCAATTCCTCCATGGGAACTGAACAGAGCAGATTTTGACTTTTCCAATGACGATCTAAAAAAGAGTGATAACCCTCAATCTACTTGCTGTTTCTTTTCGATCTCATGTTCATTCAAATTATTCCAACCATTTGAAGGTGTATACCGACGGTTCTCTTATTGACACTAATGTGGCGGGTGCTGGGTTTGTAATACGTGGACTAAAGAAAAAAAATCGTTTCATATTGGTGCAGGTCATTCTATTTTCACCGCAGAACTGGTAGCCATTCTCATGGCTCTGCAAAACATTGTTAATCTTCCTATGGTTATATTTCCAATACTTTTTTGTGTTGACTCTAAGTCTGTCTTATTTACACTGAAATCCATGAAGTCTAGAGACAGATGTGACTTAGTAATTGAAATTAATCATCTCATACATTTTCCAATTCAAAAGGGTTCCAGTGTAACATTTACTTGGGTTCCATCACATTGTGGTATTTATGGAAATGAATGGGCAGACAGAGTAGCTTGAGGAGGTGCAGGACAAAGAATTCGTTGTGAAAACGTTCATATTCCTTTGTCTGTAAAGGGATGCTATAATCTTTTAGAAAAAGACACCAAAGCTCGTGTGGATTATTACAGCATGTCTTTGTTGAATGTTTTTCCAAGGGAAATTTCCAGTTTGTGTTTTAGACTTAAACATAATTCATTAAAACGTAAAAATGTTGATACTGCAAAATGCATATGTGGGGAAAAACTTTTGACATTTCGTGTACTATTTGATTGTCCCATTATGCGGCAGTACCTACCCAATTTTCAGTTACCAAATAATCCTACAATTGATGATTTTAAGACTCTAACTTCAAATCATTCATTTTTGGCTAATGTGTCAAAATATTTACTTCGCAGTCCTATTGGTACATTAGTATGAAATTTCAGTATTTTTGAAGCAAACATTGTTTATGTTGTTCATGTTCACTGATTTAAGCTTTATTTTTAATTATGTTTTCATTTGTATAATAATATGAATGTCATCTTGATGTATATCATTTACAAATATCACAATCGTCTAAAAACACACCGTGTGAAAAGACGTAAAACTAAACAAACAAATAAACAAACACCGGAAAGTGTGTGGTTACAGTGACGCACGTTTTACACACGCCAAGTCAAAAATCATTTTCTGGAAGATAAAGGTTCTTTTTTTTTTTTTTTTTTTTTTCCCACACACTTTATTCAAGAAACAATGCATACAATGATACACACGAGGGATGCGGGGTGGGGGATGGAGGGTTGAAGAAAACATCTGGCATAAATCTCTATAACTTAAGATTAATATTCTACAGAATGTAAGTAGATGAAAGTGACAGACGGACAGACGGAGAGATAGTCCTTAAAAAAAAAAATTTAAAAAAATTAAAAAAAAGAAAGAAAAGTCAGGCACTTATATATATCTTTTTACTTCATGTGCACAGTCTTTGGTAATAAAAATTATCTTAATGCTTTTTAAAGACAAAAACAAATTCGTGTCTTATGGATATATTATGGATATCCGGAAAAGATGAGTTTAATTGAAAAGAAAGATGGGTTGAATTGAAAAGATCTTCATAATTTTGCCATTTTGAGATAAATTTTTCAATGGTGCCTCGGAGAATATGTTCCCCTTTCTCTATAAGATATTTTTGTTTTACAATACTTTTAAAAATTGCCAGAATAGGTATATTTTTTTTTGTTTACACAAAAACAAGTAATGTTTACCCAAAAGGAGAATCAGATCTATCACTCCATCTGTTTGAAATCCATCCATGACTCCTAAAATAACTATTTCTGGATCAATCCAAAAATCCCTTTTCCCTACTGCATTACTTTTTATCCATTCAGTCACCCCGCACCAAAAGGTCTGTGCAACATCACAA
>CM065733.1:885689-910689 GCA_033310375.1 Conus canariensis
GGGGAAGTGTTTAATCAACATAAAAGTCAATATCACTTGGAAAAGTGCATTCAAAATTTGTGTAACAAGTCCATTATGGATTTCCTAGATACTCTTACAGTTCTGATAGTGCATGTTAATTCTGAAAACAAGCAAACAAAACAAAAGAAAACAAAAACAAAAACAGAAACAGAAACAGACTGAAAAATGGAAAGTTGACTTGCCATGAAATGGTTTTCCATGGATGTTTAGATAGTTTTACATAAGGCAGCGGAAATCCAACAAAAGTAATTTGGATTTTGTAAGAAACTGGACGAATGTTGGTAAAATTTGCTTTATATTGTTTTTTGTTTTATTTCATGTCACTGTGGACTAAACTGTTTTCTGTGTTCCATGTGTCTGCAGGAGCATCGGGTGCACAGTGTTTGAAATGGCAACGAGGAGACCTCCAGGGTTAGTACAATGTTTGTACATGTATAAAGGCAGTTTGTAGCATTCTGTTGCTGTTGGCATTGTGAGTTAGTTTGCTTGTGGAATGTGGGGGAATGGGGTGGGGGAAAGGGAGTGATTGCCGTGTTTAATCAATATGCAGTTACTTTAAATGCACACACTTTATGGGTGATCTGTACGCCTTTGGTTAGAAGGACGTATGATCACATACTGAAATTGATGGGGGAGGAGAGAGAGAGAGAGAGAGAGAGAGAGAGAGAGAGAGAGAGAGAGCACAGTGGCTTGTTATAAGTATGGCTTAAACATATCTGAGAAAATGTAGAGAGAGAGAGGTATGGAAAATACATCTTAGCCAAATATATCACTGATCACTGCAAGTTTGGGAATCATGTTGTATGGTGAGAGAGACACGACAGAGCTAAAATACTGATGCTGATACACCGATCTTTCTGTGCAGGGCGGAAATGAATCCTATGGCCGCCATCTTTGCCATTGGCTCAGACTCCACTGTACCCTCGCTACCCAACAACTATCGCCTTTGTCAACAGGTGTCTCAACAGGTGTTTATGTCCTTAATGTCACACTGACATCAGCTGTCATTATGATCTTCAAGTCTGTCTGAGGTATTTTTTCTTGTTAACCAAAATGTGTCAAAACAAAACACAATGTTAAGAAAAATTGTGAGAAAGTTGATAAAAAAAAAAAGAATCACAGTACACACACTCACTGAATACATTTCCCACTGGTGTATCCAAATGCAGATATAAAGTATGAATATTAAACTTCCCCCTACTCACAAGAAAGAAGTCCAAATCAGCAGAAGTATGACAAACTCTGTCAGTAACTCAGGGGACAGTCTGTCAGTTCAACTGCTCTATTTCTGATTAGTTTGCTTCCATCACCATGATTGTGGAGATCAACAGACGGTTCGTGCAGTCAATATCACAACAAAGCTGATCACCATGATTGTGGAGATCAACTGACAGTACGTGCAGTCAATATCACAACAAAGCTGATCACAGTCTACAGTGGTGATAATTTCTTGTGCCGTTACTTTGTCCTAAATTGAAAACAGAGACTGCAAATTGTTTGACAAATCCAGATGGGGCGGAATGCAGTGTTCTAAGCCAGTCACAGGACAACAAGAAGGAGATCTGAAAGGGACTGGTCAGCAGAGAAAACAGCAAATCTGTGGAGCTGTTCTGTGACTTCATTTCCATTTGAAACAGATTGGTGACATGACGTTTCACTCATCTGGGAAATTTAGTCATCTAAAAGAGCAGTGCTTAAGATTGTTGCATGATTATAAAGTGAATTTGCACTGCATAGAATGTTACTGTGGAAATGCTGAAAGAATTTGCCACTGCATAGAATGTTACTGTGGAAATGCTGAAAGAATTTGCCACTGCATAGAATGTTACTGTGGAAATGCTTAAAGAATTGCCACTGCATAGAATGTTACTGTGGAAATGCTTAAAGAATGTGCCACTGCATAGAATGTTACTACTGTGGAAATGCTTAAAGAATGTGCCACTGCATAGAATGTTACTGTGGAAATGCTTAAAGAATTTGCCACTGCATAGAATGTTACTGTGGAAATGCTTAAAGAATTTGCCACTGCATAGAATGTTACTGTGGAAATGCTTAAAGAATTTGCCACTGCATAGGAATGTTACTGTGGAAATGCTTAAAGAATGTGCCACTGCATAGAATGTTACTGTGGAAATCGAAGTGGTGGGTAAAACATGTGGTATTTGCAAGTCCAAACTGAGTCATTATGGGATTGAAACTCATGTCAACCAAACTCCACTGTACGTATTCTTTCATAGAGTGTCTACACTGATACTGCTGTCGTTACTGCTCTAATGGTACACTACTAAGCTATTGTTACTGCTGCCACGACTGTTCATCTTGCTGGTGCTGTTGATGATTATGAATAGACACCGCTACAACCACTACTACTATAACTACTACTACTACTATCTTCTACTACTACTACTACTAATTATTGCTATCACTGCTTCTTCTACTATTATTAGTACATTTGCTACATCAGCAATTGCAAATGCCTTTATAACTGTTGGTACTGCTGCATGGGTGTTCTTGTAGTTGCTGCAATACATAATGAAAAATGTCACACCCGCTTCTATTATCTAAATTCTTTTGAAAGTGAAACTTGTTAAATTATTTTTACCTCTGTGAATAAAGAAAAGTGAGACAAGAGGTTTATCCTTCTAAATTTTTGCACTCGAACTCTTTTGGTTTCATAATTCAGATCTTATTCTTTGAAGTGAAAATGCCGTGCACTTCAGGGAAATGTTATCGATAAATATTTCTAGATTATCTCCCTTGTCCAGCAAGGTGAATTTCAGTGCCCTTGACAAACTTCAGTGATGAAAATTGTCGTTCATTTCTGTTGCAGAGACCAGCAGTATCGACCCTCAGCCACCGAGCTACTGACGGACATTTTCATGGTGGAACAGCCATCTAAGAAGTGAAAGGAAGCATCCCTTCAGTTGCAGATCAACGCTTAACCAGGGGACAGAACCCCAGAAAATGACCTCGGGCGATGACAGGAGTGCCTCCACTTACACTGAGACATGTACATGAAGCACTCATGATGGACAAAGTCTGGCTATCTATATCGTGGAAGAAATGATCAGTTGGTGCCACACACACAGAGAAAGAAAACAAAACAGTACAACCATATCTGTAGTAACAAAACTTTACGCTGTATAAGAGGAGCCTGCGCGCGTGTTTGTCTGTGTGTGTGTAAATATATGTGCGTTTGTCACAGTGTATGTGTATGCATGTGTGCACGTGCTTGCATGTGCATGCACACATGCTTTTGCTGAAGAGGGGATGCAATGCAGAGGACAGCTTGGATGTCGGGAACTAAGAAAAACAGCACTCACTGACATGTCTGCTGAGTCTGCCATTCTAGACCTCAGTGTGTCTGTGCTTTATGGACGTGTTACGCTCAGAATATTGCCACAATCATTATAATACAGCAAACGTAACTTTGGAAAAACAACAACAAACAAACCAACGAAAAAGTGTTGACAGTTGAAAGCAGGGAAGATGTGTGGTACCGTGAAATAAACTGCAACATACTGCTCTTTGTTCCCATCACTGTGTGCATCTGCATCCGGTCAATGTAAACAAAGGACGTGTTGCTCCCATCACTCTATGCATCTGCATCCGGTCAATGTAAACAAAGGACGTGTTGCTCCCATCACTCTATGCATCTGCATCCGGTCAATGTAAACAAAGGACGTGTTGCTCCCATCACTGTGTGCATCTGTATCCGGTCAATGTAAACAAAGGACGTGTTGCCCCCATCACTCTGTGCATCTGTATCCGGTCAATGTAAACAAAGGACGTGTTGGACACACTTCAACACTCATGTGTCACAGGCATTGAAGATGTATTTTCTCAAGAGGAATACGTCATCCTTTGTAAAACAAAGGACCATCGTCTTACTGTGATGAAAAATGCGTCAGATACAATGGCATGGGTCCTTTAGACACATATCTCCATCATAGTGTTGTCAGGCATGCTGGAGAGAGGGGGGAGGTGAGGTGGGGAGAGGGGATGGGAAAGAGAGAGGAGGTAGGGGAGGACATGAAAGACTGTTAAAATTCATTATTTGTAATTCTCTGGTGTGCATGTGACAGAAGTCTACCCACTGCATTCTGTTCTCAAGTCATTCATGAATGTAGAGGAATCATGGATTGAATCTCGCAAAAATCAGACCTCAGTGACTGACCGCGTTTCTTATGAAATGGGATACGCTTTGAATTAGAATTATAATTTTATCATGTTTTTTCTGTAATATGCGCTTTGGACTCTTGTGAGGTAAAGCGCTCTATAAATACCCTTTTACATTACATTACATCACCAGGGTTTGTATTGTCTGTTTTAAAGATATGCCATCTATTGATAGGTGTGGAATGGCATTCTGTTTGTTCACTGACAGTGGTTGTGGCATGGTGTTTGCCTGCTGATCTGGTGGTGATGGCATTCTGTCTTCTCACCGACAGAGCAGTGACGGTATTGTGCTTGCCTACATTCTGCTTGCCCATTAACACAGTGGTGAGGGTATGCTGCTTTCCCACAGAATTAGTTGTGTGATTTGTTGCCTGTTGATACAGTTGCAATGGCATTTACGCTGGCCTCTGACGTAGTTGTATGACAGTCTGTTTACCGTCGATCCGCTTTGCTCCAACTGTGGGCGGGGGCTGCAGACATGATGCATTACTATACCCTAATCCATCCCTGGGGATGGACAGGTACATACAGAAGTAGGCCCTTACCCTCGCCAGCTGCGGGCATCCTGGTCCTATTCCCTGGTGGTCAGACCACAGAATGCAGAGTCGTTACACCAGCTGCGGGCATCCTGGTCCTCTTCCCTGGTGGTCAGACCACAGAATGCAGAGTCGCTACACCAGCTGCGGGCATCCTGGTCCTATTCCCTGGTGGTCAGACCACAGAATGCAGAGTCGCTACACCAGCTGCGGGCATCCTGGTCCTATTCCCTGGTGGTCAGACCACAGAATGCAGAGTCGTTACACCAGCTGCGGGCATCCTGGTCCTATTCCCTGGTGGTCAGACTACAGAATGCAGAGTCGCTACCAAGAAACGCTCCGCAACTACAGAGCTGAAGGAAGCAGAAGCCCTCTTGCAGGACGCCTCCATAATTCGTGCCTGGAACAGAGATTTTCAGCACGTTGTGTTTCTGCCTGGCGCCCTCTCAGTCCTGCGTGCAGTTTGGAACACGCTGTCATCGCTGACCAAGGTACTGCAAGACGCTGCCACTAACGGGCGAGTGGTGCTACGGTGGAGAGCGGCAGAGTTTCTAGAAATGAGCAGGCTGATCACCTGACAGAAGGGGGGTGGGGGTGGGGGGTGGGGGTGGGGAGCACTGGGGTGAAAACCCAACGATTGCGTCAGGTGCGGCGAAATGCGACGAATCATCGGGGCACTTCCAACCCCAGTGATGTCGCTGGACGACTACCACCTCAGTGTTAACCAGACAGCTGGACGACCACCACCTCAGTGTTAACCAGACAGCTGGACGACTATCACCTCAGTGTTAACCAAACAGCTGGACGACCACCGCCTCAGTGTTAACCAGACAGCTGGACGACCACCACCTCATGTGTTAACCAGACAGCTGGACGACCACCACCTCAGTGTTGACCAGACAGCTGGACGACCACCACCTCAGTGTTAACCAGACAGCTGGACGACCACCACCTCGGTGTTAACCACACAGCTGGACGACCACCACCTCAGTGTTAACCAGACAGCTGGACGACCACCACCTCAGTGTTAACCAGACAGCTGGACGACCACCACCTCGGTGTTAACCACACAGCTGGACGACCACCACCTCAGTGTTAACCAGACAGCTGGACGACCACCACCTCAGTGTTAACCAGACAGCTGGACGACCACCACCTCAGTGTTAACCAGACAGCTGGACGACCACCACCTCAGTGTTAACCAGACAGCTGGACGACCACCACCTCAGTGTTAACCAGACAGCTGGACGACCACCACCTCAGTGTTAACCAGACAGCTGGACGACCACCACCTCGGTGTTAACCAGACAGCTGGACGACCACCACCTCAGTGTTAACCAGACAGCTGGACGACCACCACCTCAGTGTTAACCAGACAGCTGGACGACCACCACCTCAGTGTTAACCAGACAGCTGGACGACCACCACCTCAGTGTTAACCAGACAGCTGGACGACCACCACCTCAGTGTTAACCAGACAGCTGGACGACCACCACCTCAGTGTTAACCAGACAGCTGGACGACTACCACCTCAGTGGTAACCAAACAGCTGGACGACTACCACCTCAGTGTTACCCAGACAGCAGCAAAGTGATCTGGCTGGGCACCGATCCCGGCACAACAGACCGAACTGTCTCTTGCACTGTCAGAGGTCTCTCCAACTAGACCCTGCGGACAGGAAGACCAGGCCACACTCTGGGGCAGGTGCTCCAGAGATGCCCCACTTATGAACCAACAAGCGGAGGCACGTGACCACGGGACACTGCTGAAGAGCAAGCTCAACATACGCTACAAGGGCTGGAGACAACAGCGTTCTTCATCACACACACACAGGGATTATCGTTTTGTCCGCCAAGGTCCGAATTGGATCGCTGTTGGAGTCTGCATTCCGCAGCCTTTGCTGTATGTAAAACAGTGTTGCTTGGGTGAAGGTCTGAAGTGGATCGCTGTTGGAGTCTGCATTCCGCAGCCTTTGCTGTGTGTAAAACAGTGTTGCTTGGTGAAGGTCTGAAGTGGATCGCTGTTTGAGTCTGCATTCCGCAGCCTTTGCTGTATGTAAAACAGTGTTGCTTGGTGACTGGCCTCTGCCTTTCTCGGGACATAGCGTCAGTGCGGTCTCTATTCAAGAACATCGTTTGCACGTTTTTATGTCTGGAACGGAAAGCGTTCAACTCTGTATCTTCCTAACAATTGATCATGCTGCTGCTGCTGCTGCTGCTGCTGCTGCTGCTGCTGCTGCTGCTGCGCCGCCGCCGTTATTATAGTCGCTGTTGTTGTTACTATTAAAGTTGATTGTCTCTTGTTTACTGTTGTTTATCAATGATTGTCAACTTTGATAAGCTGTGAAAATATATTTCAGTTTTTTTAAGCACACACACACACACACACACACACACACACACACACACACACACACACACACACACACACACACATACACACAGAGAAACTGACTGACAGACAGACAGACAGAATGACTGACGAACCGACGGACAGACGGGACAGGCAGACAGACAGAGCAGGCAATAGTTAGACGAAGAATGGAATAAAGACAGACAGACAGCCAGAGACAGAGAGTCAACTGCCACCTGGCGTTTATTTTAACTGTAAATGCGGCTGTCTTGTGCAGTGCTGTTTTTCGTTGTTTGTTTTTTGTTTGCATTTTCTTCCCTTGCCCCTGGAATCCATGGCGAGTGCTGTTTGGTTGGTTGGTTGTTTGCATTTCTTGTCTTTTCCTTGGACTCGATGGCCAGTCACGGTGCTGTTTGTTTGTTTGTTTGTTTGCATTTTCTTCCTTTCTGCCTGGACTCGATGGCCAGTCACGGTGCTGTTTGTTTGTTTGTTTGTTTGCATTTTCTTCCCTTCTCCCTAGACTCCATGGCCAGTCACGGTGCTGGCACCACCCCGAAGAACGGTAGATACCAGACTCCGCCCGCTGTGTGGGTTGTGTGCCTAGGTTTGGGCTCTGCAAATGTTTGCCCCTGTCCATTTTGCAATGTTGTCAGTCGATTTTTCATGGTTTTAACTCTGTCTGCTTCTCGCAATAGTCCTCTGGAAAACTGTGTTGACAATGGTCATGTCTGCCTCTCTCAATAGTCCTCTGGAGGACTGTTTTGACTATGGTCATGTCTGCCTCTCTCAATAGTCCTCTGGAGGACTGTTTTGACAATGGTCATTGGATCTAGTTCTAAGACCAAGCGGAAGCAGTTTTCTTTTTTTAACTGGTGGCATTAGATTTTCTTGTGGGCTGATATGCTACTTCATGCTTCCCTCATTGTGGGCCGATATGCTACTTGATGTTTCTTCATTGTGGGCCGATATGCTGCTTGATGTTTCCCTCATTGTGGGCTGATATGCTACTTGATGCTTCTTCATTGTGGGCCGATATGCTACTTGATGTTTCCCTCATTGTGGGCCGATATGCTACTTGATGTTTCCCTCATTGTGGGCCGATATGCTACTTGATGCTTCCCTCATTGTGGGCCGATATGCTACTTGATGCTTCTTCATTGTGGGCCGATATGCTACTTGATGTTTCCCTCATTGTGGGCCGATATGCTATTTGATGTTTCCCTCATTGTGGGCCGATATACTACTTGATGTTTCCCTCATTGTGGGCCGATATGCTACTTGATGCTTCTTCATTGTGGGCCGATATGCTACTTGATGCTTCTCTCATTGTGGGCCGATATGCTACTTGATGTTTCCCTCATTGTGGGCCGATATACTACTTGCTGTTTCCCTCATTTTGGGCTGATACTACTTGATGCTTCTCTCATTGTGGGCCGATATGCTACTTGATTCTTCCCGCACTGTGGGCCGATTTGCTACTTGATGCTTCCCTCATTGTGGGCCGATATGCTACTTGATGTTTCTCTCATTGTGGGCCGATTTGCTACTTGATGCTTCCCTCATTGCGGGACGATATGCTACTTGATGCTTCTTCATTGTGGGCCGATATACTACTTGATGTTTCCTTCATTGTGGGCCGATATGCTACTTGATGTTTCCCTCATTTGGGCCGATATACTACTTGATGTTTCCTTCATTGTGGGCCGATATGCTACTTGATGTTTCCCTCATTGTGGGCCGATATGCTACTTGATTCTTCTCACATTGTGGGCCGATATGCTACTTGATGTTTCCCTCATTGTGGGCCGATATGCTACTTGATGTTTCCCTCATTGTAGGCCGATAGGCTACTTGATGCCTCCTCATTGCGGGCTGATATGCTACTTGATGCCTCCCTCATTGTGGGCCGATAGGCCTGTCACCGATCTGATCAGCGTGGAAATCGTACAGACGCGCTGACGGCTCTGTATCGATCCGTAGCATCATTCCACGATGGGGGTGTAGGCTTACCGGGCCATATATGGTAGTTGTTGGGTTCAGGAAGGATGGTGGGGGGTGTTGGATACCTGTACGTTCCATTCATATATTAGGTGTGCGTGTGCTACCATGCACAGGCAGGGAAAGAATAAGTGTGGGGAGAGAGGGGGTTAGCCTTCCGTCTCCTGTTTTGTTTCGTGTGGTCTGTGTGGAGTCCCGTTTGACGTGCGGTTTGTGTAGAGTTCCAAACACAGCAAGGAGTGAGTGCTGAGTCATCAAGTATTAAAGTTTGGTGGGGCCGGGTGGCTAGCACTTCGGTCAAAATCCTTGGTGAAGAGCAGTTGGGCTCTCATTCTGGTGCCAGCGTTTGCGCTGTGGGTCTGACTTCGGTCGACATGGTGATCCGACCCTCGTGAGCGTTTTGCTCTTGGTCGAGCAGTCGTCGGTGTTTCGGTGTGCTGCGACTCTGAGGTTCAGGTGCTGGGGTGGCCAGCCGCAGTTGTTGTCGTCGTTCTGTGTTGTAGCAGGTGAGGGCGCATTCCCACCATCCTGTGGCCCGGTACGCCAGGCGGGTCAGGGGCCGTTTTAGTCGGGGAGCTGCGGACAGCCAGTTGCTGGCATTCCTGTCCCTGACTGTCCGGCGTTCGTGGCAGGTGCCTGCGGTTACCCCACCTGCACTCCCCATCCTGCTGTGCCCCGGACTGTTGTTCCAGTCTTTACCCCTTCTGATGCTACACTCCTTTTCCCTTTCTCCCCATCCGACGGGGTCTTCACAGCCTGGCCATTAACGTCGCCGTTGCTGGCGTCGCCGTTGCTGCTGGCGCCGTTGCTGGTGTCGCTGTTGGTGCTGGCGCCGTTGCTGGTGTCGCTGTTGCTGCTGGCGCCGTTGCTGCTGTCGCCGTTGCTGTTGGCGTCGTGCTGGTGTCGCTGTTGGTGCTGGCGCCGTTGCTGGTGTCGCTGTTGGTGCTGGCGCCGTTGCTGGTGTCGCCGTTGCTGGTGTCGCCGTTGCTGCTGTCGCCGTTGCTGTTGGCGTCGTTGCTGTTGTCGCCGCCGCTGCTGAACCCCCGTATCACCGACTCCTCACTCTGTGACCGCCGCCATTGAAGGGTGTCGTCGCCGCCGTGGGTGTGAGTTGTCACTGTGGTTGGTGGCAGTCGTCGCTGTCGCCGTTGAGTTGGCGGTGACTGTGAATGCCACTGATATTATTGTGGAAGCCCTGTGTGACACTGTCATCTGTGTCATCCTCGGCTTTGGCAGGCAGATTCATCTGGTCACCGTCACTATCGCCGTCGTGAGACTGTCAACGTCGTCGTCGTGTGGCTGTTTTCCTTTTGTGTTGAGGTTTTTTTGTTTTGTTTTGTTTTTTTGGTGACAATGAAACACCCGAAGACATTGGGTTTGGGTGTGCATACATGAAGGATGGGTGTTGATTAAAAAGGGTATGACTGAAGGGATGAATGTGCGCAGTGAAGTTTTGCGAAATGAACATAGTTATATGAGGTTAGTATAGTTTGGTTGTTGTTGTTGTTGTTTTCTTTTGGGGGAATGGTTTTGGACAAAAAAAAAGGATTGACTTGTATTATGCTATGTGTAATAATCTGCTGGCCTGAGGAACACCGCACACCGTAACTAGATAAGGGGTTAAATAACTTATTGTGGCTGCCTTGGCCGTAGGAACCATGTGCTTTCAGGCTTGGGTCGGTGACTTGTTATTCATAGAAGTTTTCGCTCATTGATTGTTTTGTTGGGAATAAAATTTTGTTTTCTGTCGGTTCTTGTGTGGCGTGTTGTCTGTTTAGTGGTTTTATGTGGGGATGGGGGGGTGTATGGGTGGATGTTACGTCCGCTTAGCGCTCCGCGACAATGCTACTTGATGCTTCCCTCATTGTGGGCCGATATGCTACTCGATGTTTCCCTCATTGTGGGCCGATATGCTACTTGATGGTTTCCTCATTGTGGGCCGATATGTTACTTGATGCTTCCTTCATGTGGGCCGATATGCTATTTGATGTTTCCCTCATTGTGGGCCGATATGCTACTTGATTCTTCCCTCATTGTAGGCCGATATGCTACTTGATGCTTCCCTCATTGTGGGCCGATATGCTACTTGATGTTTCCTTCATTGTGGGCCGATATGGTACTTGATGCTTCCTTCATTGTGGGCCGATATGGTACTTGATGTTTCCTTCATTGTGGGCCGATATGTACTTGATGTTTCCCTCATTGTGGGACGATATGCTACTTGATGTTTCCCTCATTGTGGGCCGATATGCTACTTGATGTTTCCCTCATTGTGGGCCGATATGCTACTTGATGTTTCCCTCATTGTGGGCCGATATGCTACTTGATGTTTCCCTCATTGTGGGCCGATATGCTACGTGATGTTTCCCTCATTGTGGGCCGATATGCTACTTGATGTTTCCCTCATTGTGGGCCGATATGCTACGTGATGTTTCCCTCATTGTGGGCCGATATGCTACTTGATGTTTCCCTCATTGTGGGCCGATCTTACTTGATGGCCTCCCTCATTCCCATGGTTTGGATTCTTCTGTCGAGCTCCGCTGTGACGTTGTATGTGTCACTTGCAGGATAACAGGATAACAGGATAACAATTTTATTTGTCCAAAAGATGGAAAATTCGCGAAGATGATTTCCTGCACGAAGATGAAATAGCAGTGCACGTGTGAATCTGGTCTTGTGTTTCATGTAGATGTCATGCCGCTTTTAGTCTGTATAGATGTCACGCAGGATTTAGTCTGTACAAGTGTCATGCAGGTTTTAGTCTGTATAGATGTCATGCAGGTTTTAGTCTGTACAAGTGTCATGCAGGTTTTAGTCTGTATAGATGTCATGCAGGTTTTAGTCTGTATAGATGTCATGCAGGTTTTAGTCTGTATAGATGTTATGCAGGTTTTAGTCTGTATAGATGCCATACAGCTTTTAGTCTGTATAGATGTCATGCAGGTTTTAGTCTGTATAGATGTCATGCAGGATTTAGTCTGTATAGATGTCACGCAGGATTTAGTCTGTATAGATGTCAAGCAGGTTTTAGTCTGAATAGATGTTATGCAGGTTTTAGTCTGTATAGATGTCATGCAGGTTTTAGTCTGTATAGATGTCACGCAGGATTTAGTCTGTATAGATGTCAAGCAGGTTTGAGTCTGTATAGATGTCACGCAAGATTTAGTCTGTATAAATGTCATGCAGGATTTAGTCTCTATAGATGTCAAGCAGGTTTTAGTCTGTATAGATGTTATGCAGGTTTTAGTCTGTATAGATGTCATGCAGGTTTAGTCTGTATAGATGTCACGCAGGATTTAGTCTGTATAGATGTCAAGCAGGTTTGAGTCTGTATAGATGTTATACAGGTTTTAGTCTGTATAGATGTTATGCAGGTTTTAGTCTGTACAGATGTCATGCAGGCTTTAGTCTGTATAGATGTCATACAGGTTTTAGTCTGTATAGATGTCATGCAGGTTTTAGTCTGTATAGATGTCATGCAGGTTTTAGTCTGTATAGATGCTAATGGACTTCAGAGGATTTCTGGTTTGGATCCCTTGAAGCTAATGACGGATTCTTTCGCAAGTGGATGAACAGTTCCTAGCAGCCGTTTATTAGGTGTTACGCCTTCTATCAGTTTGTCGAACGCCTCCTATCAGTTTGTCGAACGCCTCCTACCAGTTTGTGGAACACCTCCTATCAGTTTGTGGGACACCTCCTATCAGTTTGTGGAACACCTCCTATCAGTTTGTCAACACCTCCTATCAGTTTGTGGAACACCTCCTATCAGTTTGTCTACATCTCCAATCAGTTTGTCAACACCTCGTATCATTTTGTCAACACCTCGTATCATTTTGTCAACACCTCGTAGCAGTTTTTCAACACTTCGTATCAGTTTGTCAGCACATCCAATCAGTTTGTCAACACCTCCTATCAGTTCTTGAACACTTCCTATCAGTTTGTCGAACACCTCCCATCCGTTTGTGGAACACCTCCTATCAGTTTTTGGAACACCTCCTATAAGTTTGTGGAACACCTCCTATCACTTTGTGGAATACCTCCTATCAGTTTGTGGAACACCTATCAGTTTGTGGAACACCTATCAGTTTGTGGAGCACCTCCTATCAGTTTGTCAACACCTCCTATCAGTTTGTAGAACACCTCCTATCAGTTTGTCAACACTTCCTATCAGTTTGTAGAACACCTCCTATCAGTTTGTCAACACCTCCTATCAGTTTGTGGAACACCTCCTATCAGTTTGTGGAACACTTCTTATCAGTTTGTCAACACCTCCTATCAGTTTGTCAACACCTCCAATCAGTTTGTGGAACATCTATCAGTTTGCCAACACCTCCTATCAGTTTGTCAACACCTCCTATCATTTTGTGGAACACCTATCAGCTTGTCAACACCTCCTATCAGTTTGTCAACACCTCCTATCAGTTCATGGAACACCTCCTATCAGTTTGTGGAAGACCTCCTATCAGCTAGTCGAACACCTCATATCAGTTTGCGGAGCACCTCCGATCAGTTTGTGGAACACATCCTATCAGTTTGTGGAACGCCTCCTGCCAGTTTGTCAACACCTCCTATCAGTATGTCAACACCTCCTATAAGTTTGTGGAACACCTCCTATCAGTTTGTCAACACCTCCAATCAGTTTGTGGAACATCTATCAGTTTGTCAACACCTCCTATCAGTTTGTCAACACCTCCTATCAGTTTGTGGAACACCTCCTATTAGTGTGTGGAACATCTCCTATCAGTTTGTCAACACCTCCTATCAGTTTGTCAACACCTCCTGTCGGTTTGTAGAACACCTCCTATCAGTTTGTGGAACACTTCTTATCAGTTTGTGGAACACCTCCTATCAGTTTGTGGAACACCTCCTATCAGTTTGTGGAACACTTCCTATCAGTTTGTCAACACCTCCTATCAGTTTGTCAACACCTCCTATCAGTTTGTGGAACACCTCCTATCAGTTTGTGGAACACCTCCTATCAGTTTGTCAACACCTCCTATCAGTTTGTGGAACACCTATCAGTTTGTCAACACCACCTATCCGTTTGTAGAACACCTCCTATCAGTTTGTCAACACCCCCTATCATTTTGTGGAACACCTTATCAGTTTGTCAACACCTCCTATCAGTTTGTGGAACGCCTCCTGCCAGTTTGTCAACACCTCCTATCAGTATGTCAACACCTCCTATAAGTTTGTGGAACACCTCCTATCAGTTTGTCAACCTCCAATCAGTTTGTGGAACATCTATCAGTTTGTCAACACCTCCTATCAGTTTGTCAACACCTCCTATCAGTTTGTGGAACACCTCCTATCAGTTCGTCAACACATCCTAACAGTTTGTCAACACCTCCTATCAGTTTGTGGAACACCTATCAGTTTGTGGAACACCTCCTATCAGTTTGTGGAACACCTCCTATGAGTGTGTGGAACATCTCCTATCAGTTTGTGAAACACCTCCTATCAGTTTGTCAACACCTCCTATCATTTTGTGGAACACCTCCTATCAGTTTGTGGAACATCTCCTATCAGTTTGTCAACACCTCCTATCAGTTTGTGGAACACCTCCTATCAGTTTGTCAACACCTCCAGTCAGTTTGTGGAACATCTATCAGTTTGCCAACACCTCCTATCAGTTTGTCAACACCTCCTATCATTTTGTGGAACACCTATCAGCTTGTCAACACCTCCTATCAGTTTGTCAACACCTCCTATCAGTTCATGGAACACCTCCTATCAGTTTGTGGAACACCTCCTATCAGCTAGTCGAACACCTCATATCAGTTTGCGGAGCACCTCCGATCAGTTTGTGGAACACCATCCTATCAGTTTGTGGAACGCCTCCTGCCAGTTTGTCAACACCTTCTATCAGTATGTCAACACCTCCTATAAGTTTGTGGAACACCTCCTGTCAGTTTGTCAACACCTCCAATCAGTTTGTGGAACATCTATCAGTTTGTCAACACCTCCTATCAGTTTGTCAACACCTCCTATCAGTTTGTGGAACACCTCCTATCAGTTCGTCAACACATCCTAACAGTTTGTCAACACCTCCTATCAGTTTGTGGAACACCTATCAGTTTGTGGAACACCTCCTATCAGTTTGTGGAACACCTCCTATGAGTGTGTGGAACATCTCCTATCAGTTTGTGAAACACCTCCTATCAGTTTGTCAACACCTCCTATCATTTGTGGAACACCTCCTATCAGTTTGTGGAACATCTCCTATCAGTTTGTCAACACCTCCTATCAGTTTGTGGAACACCTCCTATTAGTTTGTGGAACACCTCCTCTCAGTTTGTGGACAACCTCCTATCAGTTTGTCAACACCTCCTATTAGTTTGTGGAACACCTCCTACCAGTTTGTCAACACCTATCAGTTTGTCAACACCTCATATCAGTTTGTCAACGCCTCCTATTAGTTTGTTGAACACCTCCTATCAGTTTGTCAACACCTCCTATCAGTTTGTCAACACCTCTCAGTTTGTCAACACCTCCTATCAGGTTGTGAACACCTCCTATCAGGTTGTGGAACACCTCCTATTAGTTTGTAAACACCTCCTATCAGTTTGTGGAACACCTATCAGTTTGTCAACACCTCCTATCCGTTTATAGAGCACCTCCTATCAGTTTGTCAACACCTCCTATCATTTTGTGGAACACCTCCTATCAGTTTGTCAACACCTCCTATCAGTTTCTGGGACACCTCCTATCAGTTTGTCAACACCTCCTATCTGTTTGTGGAAAACCTCCTATCAGTTTGTGGAACACCTCCTATCAGTTTGTCAGCACCTCCTATCAGTTTGTGGAACACCTGCTATCAGTTTGTCAACACCTCCTGTCAGTTTGTCAACACCTTCTATAAGTTTGTCGAACACCTGCTATCAGTTTTTCAACACCTCCAATCAGTTTGTGGAACATCTATCAGTTTGTCAACACTTCCTATCAATTTGTCAACACCTCCTATCAGTTTGTGGAACACCTCCTATCAGTTTGTCAAAACCTCCTATCGGTTTGTAGAACACCTCCTATCAGTTTGTGGAACACCTCCTATCAGTTTGTGGAACGCCTCCTATCTGTTTGTCAACACCTCCTATCAGTTTTTCAACGCCTCTCAGTTTGTCAACACCTCCTATCAGTTTGTCAACACCTCAGATCAATTTGTCAACGCCTCCTATTAGTTAGATATGAAAACTCTTCACTAGCTGCATAAGGGAACCATCGCAATCCCTTTTGAAGGCAGATATATTTGTATTGCCTGCTCCGAGGCCTTTCGTCCGCTGGGTCGGACTCATCAGGGAGACACGGCTGGTTGTGTCTGCGCTCCTGGCGTCAAATAGAGACACACCACAGTCCATAATACTGTGGTGTTCTCACCACCAAGGGTGCAAAAAAGAATCCAATAGTACCCCCAAAGCAGCCAGCGAAGAGTAGTAAATGAAACCAAACGAAAGTGTGGGGAGGAAAACTGCTTTGGGGGTACTATTGGATTCTTTTTTGCACCCTTGGTGGTGAGAACACCACAGTATTATGGACTGTGGTGTGTCTCTATTTGACGCCAGGAGCGCAGACACAACCAGCCGCGTCTCCCTGATGAGTCCGACCCAGCGGACGAAAGGCCTCGGAGCAGGCAATACAAATATATCTGCCTTCAAAAGGGATTGCGATGGTTCCCTTATGCATCTAGTGAAGAGGTTTCATATCTGTAACATATTTTCTTAATTTCATGTTCCCGGTTTCTCCATCTTCAAATCCCCCCCCCCCCCCCTCCCTCCTTAAGTCCAAATCTTTGCCAAGTCATTACTATGAATATAGTTCAGTTGTTGGCCTGCGCTTGTTTTTTTCCCCCCACCATTAGATTGTTCGTCTGTGTATTTGTCTGACTTTATTCAAGTTTAAAAGGCTGTGCCAGTCTTGAATAAAAGTTACTCTGTGTTAGGTTTTCTTATGGGAGCAAAAAATACCCAACTTGTTTACTGTTTATCGTTTACTGTTCCCTGCCTCATTTCGTTTCCGATCTATCATTTTGTCAACATCTCCTATCAGTTTGTCAACACCTCCTATCAGTTTGTGGAACACCTCCTATCAGTTTGTCAACATCTCCTAACAGTTTGTCAACACCTCCTATCAGTTTGTGGAACACCTATCAGTTTGTGGAACACCTCCTATCAGTTTGTGGAACACCTCCTATTAGTGTGTGGAACATCTCCTATCAGTTTGTCAACACCTCCTATCAGTTTGTCAACACCTCCTGTCGGTTTGTAGAACACCTCCTATCAGTTTGTGGAACACTTCTTATCAGTTTGTGGAACACCTCCTATCAGGTTGTGGAACACCTCCTATCAGTTTGTGGAACACTTCCTATCAGTTTGTCAACACCTCCTATCAGTTTGTCAACACCTCCTATCAGTTTGTGGAACACCTCCTATCAGTTTGTGGAACACCTCCTATCAGTTTGTCAACACCTCCTATCAGTTTGTGGAACACCTATCAGTTTGTCAACACCACCTATCCGTTTGTGGAACACCTCCTATCAGTTTGTCAACACCCCCTATCATTTTGTGGAACACCTTATCAGTTTGTCAACACCTCCTATCAGTTTGTGGGACACCTCCTATCAGTTTGTCAACACCTCCTGTCAGTTTGTGGAACACCTCCTATCAGTTTGTGGAACACCTCCTATCAGTTTGTCAACACCTCCTATCAGTTTGTGGAACACCTGCTATCAGTTTGTCAACACCTCCTATCAGTTTGTCAACACCTCCTATAAGTTTGTAGAACACCTCATATCAGTTTGTCAACACCTCCAATCAGTTTGTGGAACATCTATCAGTTTGTCAACACCTCCTATCAGTTTGTCAACACCTCCTATCAGTTTGTCAACACCTCCTTGAAGTGTTTAAGACGTGGCAGAGCTGGCTCTGGCGTTAAAGATTCTCTCTCTCTCTCTCTCTCTCTCTCTCTCGCTCTCTCGCTCTCTTTTTTTTTTTTTTTTTTTTTTTTGGGGGGGGGGGGGGGGGGGGGGGCTTTTTTTCTCAAAGGGAACGTAGATTGAGATCTATTCAATGGTACTTCAGCCTCTACGGAATTCAGCCTATTTTTCAGCAATCATAGTATTTGCTTGTAACTGTTATCTACTCGAAATGATTTTGTCGAACATCACTTGCTGGTATGGCTGATTAAACCGGTCTAATGGTAGTTCTGTCAGTGGTAGAAATTTCTTTCTTTTGCAGAGGCCGAAGATGTGCCAAGATCGAGTATCTACCCTTCTCATAGGTCAAATCCTCATTTTCCAACCCGCTTGATGGCGAATGTGATAATATTTCTTCAACGGTACTCTTGAAGTTTGCTCTAATAGTACTCTTGGGTTTCGCTCTAATAGCGCTCTTGAGTTTTGCTCTAATAGCACTCTTGAGTTTTGTTCTAATAGCACTCTTGAGTTTTGTGCCTAGTAGCACTCTTGAGTTTTGTTCTAATAGCACTCTTGAGTTTTGCTCTAATAACACTTTTTTTTTTGCTCTAACAGCACTCTTGAATTTTGCTCTGATTGCACGCTTGAGTTTTGCTCTAATAGCAGTCTTGAGTTTTGCTCTAACAGCACTCTTGAATTTTGCTCTGGTTGCACGCTTGAGTTTTGCTCTAATAGCAGTCTTGAGTTTTGCTCTAATAGCAGTCTTGAGTTTTGCTCTAACAGCACTCTTGAATTTTGCTCTGATTGCACGCTTGAGTTTTGCCCTAATAGCACTTTTTTCCTCCACCCTCGTGAAGTCGAGGGATGGCGCAGTCATCGTCGACCTGGGCTGAGACCGACCTGGTATGATCTCTGTATTTTCCAGAGTCATCTGATGTGTTTCTGGCAAGTCAAACCTGGCGGAGCCTATCCCTCTCCGGGTCAGATTTTCTTGTTAGGTTTAAAGCCCGCGTGCGGCAGGTAGTAAAGGATTACACGGCAGGTAGCACAGGATTACACGGCAGGTAGTATAGGATTACACGGCAGGTAGTATAGCATTACACGGCAGGTAGTATAGGATTACATGGCAGGTAGTACAGGACTACACGGCAGGTAGTATAGGATTACACGGCAGGTAGTATAGGATTACACGGCAGGTAGTACAGGACTACACGGCAGGTAGTATAGGATTACACGGCAGGTAGTATAGGATTACACGGCAGGTAGTACAGGACTACACGGCAGGTAGTATAGGATTACACGGCAGGTAGTACAGGACTACACGGCAGGTAGTACAGGACTACACGGCAGGTAGTACAGGATTACACGGCAGGTAGTACAGGATTACACTGCAGCTAGTACAGGATTACACTGCCGGTAGTACAGGATTACACTGCCGGTAGTACAGGATTACACGGCAGGTAGTACAGGATTACACGGCAGCTAGTACAGGATTACACGGCAGCTAGTACAGGATTACACTGCCGGTAGTACAGGATTACACGGCAGGTAGTACAGGATTACACGGCAGGTAGTACAGGATTACACGGCAGCTAGTACAGGATTACACGGCAGGTAGTACAGGATTACACGGCTACCAATGGTAGAGCAGAACCTCAGACTTGACAGAGGCCCGCTCTTTGTTGTTGTTTTATATCTGCTTTTTGTTCGTTTGTCTGGAATATATCAACTTGTGTGTGTGTGTGTGTGTGTGTGTGTGTGTGTGTGTGTGTGTGTGTGTGTGTGTGTGTGTGTGTGTGCGCGCGCTCGCGTGCGTGCGTGCGTAATTGCGTTGTGTGTGTGTGTGTGTGTGTGTGTGTGTGGTGTGTGTGTGTGTGTGTGTATGTGCGTGTATGTGTGTGTGTGTGTGTGTGTGTGTGTGTGTGTGTTGTGTGTGTGTGTGTGTGTGTGTGTGTGTGTGCGTGTGTGTGTGTGTGTGTGTGTGTGTGTGTGTGTGCACGCGCGCGCGCGCGCGAATATTTTACATTTATCGGGAAGTAAGGATCAATAAACATTCAAACAAAGAAAGTCAAAGAACAAAAATACTACAGAGACTGGTTCAAGACTTTCAATATGAAATTTAATTCACACGTTTTGTTTTATTGGAACATAGTTCTTATTGACTAAATATGACAGTCATTAAGAAATTGTCATAAGAGTCTTTTGAAACGAAACAGCATCAAGAGAGTAACCGAACCAGAACCTGGTTAAGCGTAATTCATTAGTACCGGTAGTTTCTTTTCGTCACAAAAAGCTTGTCAACTTCAATCACATCAAACCGCCTTTAAAACCTTTGTAAAATGGGAGATGGGCACAATCGGTCAATTTCAAGCGTTTCAAGAGTGCCCTTCCAAACGTTTGTAAGGTATCTGCTGGGCAATTAAGGTCAATTAATAATTACCTGGGCATATTTAGACAGTTTCAAAAGTTTCAAGACTTGCCGTCCCGTTCGTCTGATAAATCGTTGGTAAAGAACTGTCATGTACTGATAAATCGTTGGTGAAGAACTGTCATGTACTGATAAATCGTTGGCAAAGAACTGTCATGTAGTGATACTAGAAGCACGCTGATACATGGCACTGATGTTGTCGGGCAGCTTCTTTGAGCTTTTCCTGAACCTTCACTGGCAAAACGGCAAACCAGATCAAAGTAGAGATGGTAGTCGGTTAGACTGACGCTTCAAATTTTGGGGAAGAAACAAAATAAGAGAATACAAGCATATGACTGACAAAAGACCAAAGCCCCAGCATGTTATATAATTATACTGCAGTCTGCATGCTTTGGTCAGTCCTGTTGCTTCTCGTTGGCAGCCTCGTACATCAGCCGTGGAATGGAGAAAGCAGAGTACGATGATCTTCTCGCCCCTCTGCGGAAACGTCCATTCCAGAAGCTGAAAAAGAAAACGCAAAAGACAGCCTTACAGGAAAGGCAGACAACTTCAATGTGAATAAGAAAGAAAACATGTATTTCATTGGTAAAATCACTGAGAACCAAGCTCCTCTGAAAATCGTCACATCAGAAAGGAAACGTCATGAAGGGAATCAAGTCCTAATGAAAGGGACATCACCACTTCTGATTACAGAACTGACATCAGCAAGGGAGACGTTTTCACAAAAAATCAAGTCCTAATGAAAGGGACATCACAACTTCTGATTATAGAACTGACATCAGCAAGGGAGATGTTTTCAAAGGAATCAAGTCCTAATGAAAGGGACATCACCACTTCTGATTATAGAACTGACATCAGGAAGGGAGATGTTTTCAAAGGAATCAAGTCCTAATCAAAGGGACATCACCACTTCTGATTATAGAACTGACATCAGGAAGGGAGATGTTTTCAAAGGAATCAAGTCCTAATCAAAGGGATATCACCACTTCTGATTATAGAACTGACATCAGGAAGGGAGATGTTTTCAAAGGAATCAAGTCCTAATCAAAGGGATATCACCACTTCTGATTATAGAACTGACATCAGGAAGGGAGATGTTTTCAAAGGAATCAAGTCCTAATCAAAGGGATATCACCACTTCTGATTATAGAACTGACATCAGGAAGGGAGATGTTTTCAAAGGAATCAAGTCCTAATCAAAGGGATATCACCACTTCTGATTATAGAACCGTCATCAGGAAGGGAGACGTTTTCAAAGGAATCAAGTCCTAATCAAAGGGATATCGCCACATCTGATTATAGTACCGTCATCAGGGAGGAAGATGTTGTCAAAGGAATCAAGTCCTAATGCAAAAGACATCCTCCTTTCCCCTTTCTGTTCATAGAACCGTCATCAGGGAGGAAGATGTTGTCAAAGGAATCAAGTCCTAATGCAAAAGACACTCCCCTTTCCCCTTTCTGTTCACAGAATCGTCATCAGGAAGGGAGATGTTGTCAAAGGGATTAAGTCCTAATGCAAAAGACATCCCCCCTTTCCCCTTTCTGTTCATAGAACCGTCATCAGGAAGGGAGATGTTGTCAAAGGGATTAAGTCCTAATGCAAAAGACATCCCCCTTTCTGTTCATAGAACCGTCATCAGGAAGGAAGATGGCAAAGAAATCAGGTCCTTACAGAAAGGAACAGCCCCTTACTGTTTATATAATCGTGAACAGGAAGAGAGACGTTGCCAAATTGAGCAGCCTCCTAGGAAATGGAAATCCCCCGTTCTGATTACAGAACAGTCACCATGAAGGCAGATACTGACAAAGTGTTCAGGTCCTAATGAAATGGTCATCTCCCTTCCTGAAGATCGAACCATAATCAGCAAGTGAAATGTTGTCAGAAGGATGAAGTCTTCATAAAAGGAACATCCACATACTGTTTATCAAACCGTGAGCAGGAAGGGAGACACTGTCACAAGCGAGAAAATGCTAATAAAAGGGATTAGTTCCCCTCTCTGATTATGGTACTCCGAACAGCTTGGAAGTCAGTCTTTTTACCAACGTCAAAAAGTGGCAAGAATTGTACATGACCCTGTAGTTCTACTGCCCTCCAACCCTTCTCTCCCCCCCCGCCCCCTCCCCCTGCTGTATTTAGCCACTATTAATACTACAACTAATATCGTCGTATTATCACCAGAAATATCAGTATTCCTCTTCTTATTATTGAAATATTTTCATCATCATCACTATCATTGCCATTGTTATCATTATTGTTGTTATTGTTGTCATCATTATTATTTTAACTCCCGTGGTCTTCTTCACAACAGCCTCGTTTTCATTTAACGCCCATTTTGTGCCGAATGTGAGAAGATAAGTGGTTGCTCGTTCTTCGTTTTCATTGTCCTAAATGTTGTTTGTTTTTTGCCTGAAGAAGACTCAAGAGGTGGAAATAGATCGTGTTGTGTCGTGTGATCTGTCTGTATTGTCTTGTCCCAGTTTGAATGACAAATCGAACTGAACGTCCAAGTCCATCGGATGGGGACTATAAGCGAGTCAGACCCGTGTGCCTGCCTGCCCCCCCCCCCCCCCCCCCCCCCCCTCCCCTGCACACGTTAAAGAACCCACGGCAGTTGAAAACCGAAAAGAGCAGGGGGGTTCTCCGCTGCTCTGGCAAAATTGATGTAGATTGAAGATAGCCGCCTGGTATTTCTTACCAAGCCACAAAAATTGTCACTTACTGTTATCGTGTGCCATCGTGTACCGGTGGAAATGGAGGACACGTATAAACATCACATGTATCCTATGTGAGAAACTGGAGGAATAATTGAGATAAATGAAAATGAGTGACTGATATTTGAATGGTACGGGAAACGACTGAATGAGCGTCAGTAGGCTGCTCTTCGGCCGGCTCTACCTGGGTAGGCAGCCCGTTGAGTGAGTGAGGTAGTGTGTTTATTGTAAAGCGCTTAGAGCTTGGTCTGTGACCGAGGATAGGCGCGATATAAATACCCAATATAATAATAATAATAATAATTATAATAACTTTTCTTTTTAAAATGACCCGGGAGTCAACGCTTCTCAGGCAAGGGTTAACAATGCTCACCCATGTGGCAGGATCTACGAAGACGTTGAACATGACGTCAGTGTTTGTGAGATGGACCAGCAGAGTTCCTAATATGACGTCAGTGTTTGTGAGATGGACCAGTAGAGTTCCTAATATGACGTCAGTGTTTGTGAGATGGACCAGTAGAGTTCCTAACATGACGTCAGTGTTTGTGAGATGGACCAGTAGAGTTCCTAATATGACGTCAGTGTTTGTGAGATGGACCAGTAGAGTTCCTAATATGACGTCAGTGTTTGTGAGATGGACCAGTAGAGTTCCTAATATGACGTCAGTGTTTGTGAGATGGACCAGTAGAGTTCCTAACATGACGTCAGTGTTTGTGAGATGGACCAGTAGAGTTCCTAATATGACGTCAGTGTTTGTGAGATGGACCAGTAGAGTTCCTAATATGACGTCAGTGTTTGTGAGATGGACCAGTAGAGTTCCTAATATGACGTCAGTGTTTGTGAGATGGACCAGCAGAGTTCCTAATATGACGTCAGTGTTTGTGAGATGGACCAGCAGAGTTCCTAACATGACGTCAGTGTTTGTGAGATGGACCAGTAGAGTTCCTAACATGACGTCAGTGTTTGTGAGATGGACCAGTAGAGTTCCTAATATGACGTCAGTGTTTGTGAGATGGACCAGTAGAGTTCATAACATGACGTCAGTGTTTGTGAGATGGACCAGCAGAGTTCCTAACATGACGTCAGTGTTTGTGAGATGGACCAGCAGAGAGAGTTCCTAACATGACGTCAGTGTTTGTGAGATGGACCAGCAGAGTTCCTAATATGACGTCAGTTTTTGTGAGATGGACCAGCAGAGTTCCTAACATGACGTCAGTGTTTGTGAGATGGACCAGCAGAGAGAGTTCCTAATATGACGTCAGTGTTTGTGAGATGGACCAGCAGAGTTCCTAATATGACGTCAGTGTTTGTGAGATGGACCAGCAGAGTTCCTAACATGACGTCAGTGTTTGTGAGATGGACCAGCAGAGTTCCTAATATGACGTCAGTGTTTGTGAGATGGACCAGCAGAGTTCCTAATATGACGTCAGTGTTTGTGAGATGGACCAGTAGAGTTCCTAATATGACGTCAGTGTTTGTGAGATGGACCAGTAGAGTTCCTAATATGACGTCAGTGTTTGTGAGATGGACCAGCAGAGTTCCTAATATAACGTCAGTGTTTGCGAGATGGACCAGCAGAGTTCCTAATATGACGTCAGTGTTTGTGAGATGGACCAGCAGAGTTCCTAATATGACGTCAGTGTTTGTGAGATGGACCAGCAGAGTTCCTAATATGACGTCAGTTTTTGTGAGATGGACCAGCAGAGAGAGTTCCTAACATGACGTCAGTGTTTGTGAGATGGACCAGCAGAGAGAGTTCCTAACATGACGTCAGTGTTTGTGAGATGGACCAGCAGAGTTCCTAATATGACGTCAGTGTTTGTGAGATGGACCAGCAGAGTTCCTCATATGACGTCAGTGTTTGTG
>CM065733.1:915689-940689 GCA_033310375.1 Conus canariensis
TTCCACTAATATTTAACACACACACAGGCGCGCACACACACGCGCGCGCACACACACACGCGCGCGCACATACACACATGCACGCACGCACACACACACACACACGCACGCACACACACACACACACACACACACATACACACACGCACACACACATGCAAGCACGCATGCATACTACACACACATACACATATACAAGTAAACGCTCACATCCTGTCTAATATCACTTTAAAGTGAAAAGACGTTAAATCGAAGAACAACAACAACAACAACACACACACACCACGCACGCACGCACGCACACACACGCACACAACACACACACACACACACACACACACACACACACACACACACACACATACAAGAGAAGAGAGAGATGAGAGAGAGAGAGAGAGAGAGAGAGAGAGAGAGGTCAAATCATTTGTCCTCAGGACCACACCATCACACCATGTCATTGAAGAAACAGTACATGATAGGGACATAATCTCATCCTATGACTTCCGCGTCATAAGTACTAATAATCAATACAGAGGTTCCGGTATCCAGCAACAAATGGGACGGTACAGAACATTATCCGTTACGTCGCCAGCCAAAAGCTTTCTGAAGTTCTGTTTGCACGACTACCAAGTTGGCCTGTTGTAGTACTTGCCTATTGCAGCAAACGACAAGGCAATACGAACACTGACACTATTATTGGGGGCCGGAATAGCTCAGTTGGTAGAGCGCCGGACTCGTAATCTTGGTGATCCTGTGGTTGTGGGTTCGAATATCTGCCGGGCCGTTTCGGTACAGGGGGATTTTTTCCTCGGAGTTAACATTGGTTCTGACTCCATTTCCCATACAGTCCTTCGAATGAAACTATAAACCGACGTTCCGTGTGTGAACGCACGCATAACATCTTGCACACACGTAAAATCCCATCACCAACTTTCGGAAGAGAAGGCCAGTTTGGCCGTTGGTATGGATGACACGTTACACATAGCATGCACCCTGTGTAAGAAATGGAAAGAATGAAGGAAGTAAGGAATTTGAGTGAACGATAATGAATTATATGGACTGGATGACACGGGAAATGACTGAATGAAGCACCAGCTGGCAGCTCTTGAATCGGCACTACCCAGGTAGGCAGCCCGTTGTGTAAACGAGTGTGGTTTGTAAAGCGCTTAGAGCTTGGTCACTAGCCGAGAATAGGCGCTATATAAGTATTCATTATAATAATAATATATTATTGTAGTTGTGAAGTTTGATCGCAGGGAGTAGCCGGATTTAGAGGAAGAATCATAACACGTTTCTCTTTCCTTTCGCTACAAGATCGCAGACATACTCATGACGTTTCACAGAAACCACTAAGTCAGCAGAATCCAGTATAAGCCCTTTTCACCTTAATGTCATTTCCCGAGAGTTTCGTCTTTATCAGGTGCCTATCTATATGCAGCGGTCATCGAGTCCCACCACCTCTCTCTCAACTCCACACCCCTCTCTCTGTCTCTCAAATATTATCCTTCATTAAAACGGACAGCTTTGATGATTTTCCATTAAGCTTATCTTTTGCCATTTCAATCCTGAGAATTTTCCATTTTCACAATCTTTGTGGTAATAGAAAAAAAAAAGAAGAAAAAAACAACCAACAACAACAACAACAACAAAAGAAAAACCACCTACTGGTAATACTTCTAATAACAACAGTATAGCACTTTATCTTGCACAAAAAGAACATTCAAAATTTTTGCATGTGTCATTTGCACATACGCATTGAAAGATGGAGGACGCTGTACCACCAGTCATCGACACACAAACACACAAGAATATGTACATGTTATACAAAAGGCATTCACGCAAATAAACATGCACAAACTTGCAGATACACATGGAAGTGTACACACACACACACACACACACACACACACACACACACACACACACCACGCACGCACGCACGCAAGCACTCACACACACACACACACACACACACACACACACACCACAACACCACACAACACACACACACACACACCACACACACACACACCACATACACACACATACACAAACTTCTTGCACTTAAAAAGCACTCATGCACACACTCGCTTACTCGGAGATGTTCCGCCCTCCTGTACCTTTGCTAAAATTGTTGATAAGAACAAACAAACAAACAAACAAACAAAAAAAACAGGCCGTTTGAAGAAATCCGCTGCGCAGTGTACTTTTTGTGTTTTGTCCTGTAATCTGTTTGTCTGTGTCCTTGGTCCTGTAATCTGTTTGTCTGTGTCCTTGGTCCTGTAATCTGTTTGTCTGTGTCCTTGGTGCTGTAATCTGTTTGTGTCCCTGGTCCTGTAATCTGTTTGTCTGTGTCCTTGGTCCTGTAATCTGTTTGTCTGTGTCCTTGGTCCTGTAATCTGTTTGTCTGTGTCCCTGGTCCTGTAATCTGTTTGTCTGTGTCCCTGGTCCTGTAATCTGTTTGTCTGTGTCCCTGGTCCTGTAATCTGTCTGTGTCCTTGGTCCTGTAATCTGTTTGTCTGTGTCCTTGGTCCTGTAATCTGTTTGTCTGTGTCCTTGGTCCTGTAATCTGTTTGTCTGTGTCCTTGGTCCTGTAATCTGTTTGTCTGTGTCCTTGGTCCTGTAACCTGTTTGTCTGTGTCTTTGGCGGTAACTAATCCCTTTTCTTTCTAAATGTAAGTCGAGTCAAAAGTACTTTGAAATTTAGTGGCGGATGGTTTGCAAAATGCATTCTCGTTCATGTAAGTTCGGTACAGTTTCACCGGGCTTATGCAGGGATTTTTCAATATCTGGGACTAAGACGTCTACGATCATACTGATGACGATTGTACAATGTATAAAATCAGCATAATTATGTTCCTTATTCAATCTAGGTTTGCAAACAGTGTCTCACATGGGATCTATTTGTATAAAAAAAAAATCTTCATATACAACATTTTTGTGAACAATATATTCTTCAGTTCTATGTTTATACTTCAATTCGTCGAGAAATACTTTTAGTACTGGGACATTTTCTGCAAATTTGCTCTGGTAAAATATTGTCAGTTGAATAATGTTCAGAAATAGAATATAGGATCAACATTCATATTCGTATCAAATTCAGCTGTGCCTAATGGTTCAGTTATCTTCAAATCAGATTTATTCAGGCATTTTTCATTCATTATTTCCATCAGTAATTGCCAAAAATACTGGATGACCTTACAGCGCCAAAAGGTGCGGGTAATGCAATCCATTAAGGTGTCACAAAGGTAAAACGTTCACTATTCAGCACGGCCACTTCTTTTGTTACAGCATTAGTCCCACGGCGCTTGTGCATTATCCTTGATTGGAACCATTTCATTTTCATATCAGACGTTTTGTTCGGATGCTTAAAAAAGTGTCCCCAATCAATTTGAACTACCGGTTTTGCATCCTATTTAGTATAGCATACTGGGCAGGTGCAATTTGTCTACAAATATGTCGTTATAAAGTTTTTATCTACAAAGAAATGGACATCAACTTTTGGAAACATGTATGTATATTTAACACTTGTTATTTTTAACTGTGACTTTCGTTTTTTCTTGTTTGTTTGTTTGTTTTTTGTTTTGTATATGCTCTTTTATTGCTGCTTTACGGCTCAGAGAGGCTCAGAGTCCACATCAGTGTTGTACCTTCGCTTAAATTGTTGATAGAAAAAAAAAACTGACCGTTTAAAGAAATCCGCTGCGCAGTGTACTTTTTGTGTGTTAATCCACGCTTTTTTTTTTCTTTCTCAAACCTGTGGTTTCTGATTGATACTAGTTCGGCAACAAACTCACTAGATTTCTTACAATTAACTATATACCTCTGTCCATAATACGTTTGATCTAAAAATAAAAGAAGACAGTATTTCTGGTACATATTTTTCGATCTTGTTAAGGAATGGAAAATTTAATGTACAAAATATTATGTCTGGTATACATTTTTTGAACTTGTTAGTGACTGGACAATTTAATGCAAAAAATATTATGTCTGGTACGTATCTTTCGATTATGATCAGGAATGGACGATTTAACGTTGTGATAGTCCGCACTTTTGGTGTTTTTTCTGGGTTTTTCATATTTATCCAAGTTAACTTTAGTGAACAGGCAAATGTTTCAGTTTTGGTAGTCCAAGAACACCATTTCTAATATTCTTGCATGCGTTGTGTGTGTGTGTGTGTGTGTGGTGTGTGTGTGTGTGTGTGTGTGTGTGTGTGTGTGTGCGTGTGTGTGGTGTGTGTGTGTGTGTGTGTGTGTGTGTGTGTGTGTGTGTGTGTGTGTGTGTGTGTGTGTGTGTGTGTGTGTGTGTGTGTGCGTGTGTGTGTGGGGGGGTTTCTTATTCAACACAAATTTGTGACTGTGGTTCTTTAAAGAGTTTTAACATGTGTCCGATGCATCAGGTAGTAAAACCCATACGTGTACAAGCTTTGACAAAACAAGTGATCTTAATAATATCGCCACCCATCCTACAGGCGTTCACTGTCTTCTTATCCAGACCTTCAATAAATGGTTCATGTCTGCTAGGTTTTTTTTTTCTGGATAATCAGCTCTTGAACAGTTTTGTAAATCATTAGTAAACCAAATTCCCAGAATTTTGATTTTTTTCCCCCGGGCTCCACGCCGTGCCTACATGATCCATAAAACGGACGGCGGAGTTTTTTTTAGGTCGTAATCCAAGCTGCACAAGATTTCTCCGGATTCATTAATCAACTTTCATGTATGATTCAATCTTTCTAGCACATTGGTATATGTCCAAAAAGACTTGTTGACGCCCGCTAAAAGGAATTTTGTATTGCCTGCATACTGAGAAAGTTTAAGTTTAACGAATCTTAAATAAATGTTAGCGAACCGCCCAGAGAAACGTGGACAAACGAGTCACAAGACAAAACACAACGCGTTTCGACCTCTTAGGTCTTCTTCAGGTAAGACACAAACGAATAGAACAACGAAAATTCACTTAGCTTTGATCGCTTCAGAGTTCCCGGCTTGGCCCCCAAATGTTACACTGCTAAAGTGCGCTGACTTCCTCAGTACAAGGCACTGAGGAAGTCAGCGCATTTTAGCAGTGTATGACCGTTTTACAGCACCACAAATTGACCTGTACCTCATAGTGAGATTTCAGGTTAAATGGTCCCTGTGCCACTGTGGCTACAGTACATGGAATGACCTGTGTATCACTGGGTTAGAGAGGGTCATAGACCGCTGTGTCATTGTCATTACAGCTGTACTACTACGAAGTGACTTAAACATCATTGTGTTAGAGAGGGTCATAGAGCGCTGTGTCATTACAGCTGTATTACCACGAAGTGACTTAAACATCATTGTGTTAGAGAGGGTCATAGAGCGCTGTGTCATTACAGCTGTATTACCACGAAGTGACTTAAACATCATTGTGTTAGAGAGGGTCATAGAGCGCTGTATCATTACAGCTGTATTACCACGAAGTGACTTAAACATCATTGTGTTAGACAGGCTCATAGAGCGCTGTGTGTCATTGCAGCTGTATTACCACGAAGTGACTTAAACATCATTGTGTTAGAGAGGGTCATAGAGCGCTGTGTGTCATTACAGCTGTATTACCACGAAGTGACTTAAACATCATTGTGTTAGAGAGGGTCATAGACCGCTGAATCATTACAGCTGTATTACCACGAAGTGACTTAAACATCATTGTGTTAGAGGGGGTAATAGAGCCTTGTGTCATTACAGCTGTATTACCACGAAGTGACTTACACATCATTGTGTTAGAGAGGGCCATAGACCGCTGTATCATTACAGCTGTATTACCACGAAGTGACTTACACATCATTGTCTTAGAGAGGGTCATAGAGCGCTGTGGCATTGTGATTACATCATTCTGACGTGTCTGTTCCACGTCGTCTTTGCCCAGCTCGCACTATTGCACACTTGTTTCATGCCACGGTCTCCTCATCCGCCCCTTCCCCTTCCCTCTGCCCCATCCCCCCCCCCCCCCCCCACCACACACACACACACTCTCTCTCTTTCCTCCCTCTACTTCTTTTGCTCCCAGCGTTTGTGTCCACGTGGAACGGGTAGTTCCTGCAGGATGGCCCAACGATGCCATGGTACTCTGATAGTCTTTGCAGTCACACACGATGGGTTTAAATCCCACAACATACAATGACTCCCATTATGTTCGCTATCTCGCAAGCAAGGATGTGTTTCTGGCCACGTGACATCCAATGCTGGCTGAAAATGGACAAGATAAGGATCGCTTCTGATGAAGTGCGTTGTTTCTTTGTTCGTTTGTTTGGCGGGTTGATTGATTGGCTTTTATCTGAGAGTAGGGGGAAGGTAGGGGGGAGAGGTTGTTTGTTTCTGTTTTTTATTTTTTTTATTTTTTTTCTGCTAGGGGCGCTTGTATTCAATTTCCGTCTGTCTGTAAACCACATGGAGATCAGACCCCTTTATGGCAGGGCTGCATGGCACCCACAGTGAACTAAATCACAGCGAGTTCCGACCTGTTCATGTGTAGTTGTCTGTAATTCGAGGGGAGCTCCCACTCTTCTATGTTTACCTTGCCTGTAAACTAAAGCCGGCTCCGTATTCTGTCACTCAGTGAGGTCGTATCTTGCTTTGCTTTGGCAGGATGTTAGCGGCAATGAACTCCGATACGTTGTCAACAATGCAGTGAATCTCTCATTTCATGCATCCAAGGTCGCAATGAAATGATGACACCCGTAAGATAATGGACAAATGTTTTTCAGTCGCAGCGATAACTGCCAACAGCAGAAAGGTCTCTGTGTCCCTCAGTGAGTTGTCCTGTTCCGTGCTGGGATACAGGACTCTGCTCTCTGAATGGAAGTGTTTGGCTAAAACCCAGGCACGAAAATCACCAGGAACAGAGTCAGGTTTCAAACCCTCATCCGTCAGCTTAAAACACAAAAAAACGAAAAAATCAAAACCTGTTCTATGGCTCTTACCGAAGCAAGCGTTATGAAAACGTTGTTAAACAAAGAAACAAGCGAAAAAGAAAAAGAGAAGAAAAGAAAAATGCGATAATGGGTTGTCTTTCCACGGGCAGGTAAACAGAATGTTTTTCATCGATGAGAAGATTCTGTTTGTGTGTTTGTTTGTTTGTTGTTTTTTTTCTCCTTCCAAAATCAGTAGCAGTTATTGTTTTAAGAATATATAAATTGAAAACATAGAAGAAGCAGAAGGAGAAATAACTCCGAAATGTCACCAAAAATTGTTACTTTGCCTCTTTCGGTCACATTTTTCAATAAAAGGAAATGTATGTTTAAATTGTAAGTCATTTATGAAAATAATGATAACAACTACAACAAAAACAACAACAACAAAAGTAATGATAACAATAACGACTGACAGTTGCATAACGCCTTACCTATGGATCTAGGCGCTTACAAAGATTTTCTCTCGCTCTCTGTCTCCGTCTCTGCCTCTGTCTCTGTCTGTCTCACACACACACACACACACACACACACACACACACACACACACACACACACACACACACACACACACACACATAGAAACATCTGGGGAAATCTCGACTGGGAAGTGCTGCTTGAGCGGGTAAATTCTACGGTTGGATTTGAAAGGTACAACGGATACAGAATGTCTAACTTTAGAGGGAAGGGAATTCTACGGTTTGATTTGAAAGGTACAACGGATACAGAATGTCTCATTTTAGAGGGAAGGGAATTCTACGGTTGGATTTGAAAGGTAAACGGATACAGAATGTCTAATTTTAGAGGGAAGGTAATTCCAGAGCTAGGGAGAAATAAGGGACGCCATTAGGATTACATACATTTGAAGCGGTTTTGCCAAACAGGACTTGAGTCAGAAAGAGGAGAGGAGAGAACGAGAGGGTGTGTACGAGGACACTGGTGCAGGAAGTGAGTAGGGGACAGTGCCAGTTACAATATTGTGGCAGATACATGCTATGCTGTAGTCAGCTCTTGTATTATTGTGGCAGATACATGCTATGCTGTAGTCAGCTCTTGCAGAAACACGAAGCCAGTTGAGCTTTATCAATAAAGCGGAACTGTAGTGACGACGTTGAACCTTGAAGATAAGGCAAGACCTGTCGCGACACCCAATGGCTTGCCACGACATCCTTTCGACCTGTGTAGGAATCCTTACGACCTGTCACGACACTGCTACGACCTGTCAGGACTGTCGATGCATTTACCTGTCACGGCTCAGGTACCACCTGTTACAACACCCTTACGACCTATCACCACATTCTTACGACCTGTCACGGCTCAGGTACCACCTGTTACAACACCCTTACGACCTATCACCACATTCTTACGACCTGTCACGGCTCAGGTACCACCTGTTACAACACCCTTACGACCTATCACCACAGTCTTACGATCTGTCACGACATCCCCACGATCTGTACCGATACCCTATAAGCTGTAATGACATTCCATCGATCTGTAACAATACCCGTATAACCTGTCAAGGCACTCCTACTTGTGGCACCCCATGTGACCCGTCACAACACCTCTACCACCGGTTACAGCACTTCTACCACCTGTCAATACACCCATACCACCTATCTCCACACTCCTAAGACCTTTGACTGTCATGACACTTCTACCACCTGTCAATACACCCATACCACCTATCCCCACACTCCTAAGACCTTTGACTGTCATGACACTTCTACCACCTGTCAATACACCCATACCACCTATCCCCACACTCCTAAGACCTTTGACTGTCATGACACTTCTACCACCTGTCAATACACCCATACCACCTATCCCCACACTCCTAAGACCTTTGACTGTCATGACATTTCTACCACCTGTCAATACACCCATACCACCTATCTCCACACTCCTAAGACCTTTGACTGTCATGACACTTCTACCACCTGTCAATACACCCATACCACCTATCCCCACACTCCTAAGACCTTTGACTGTCATGACATTTCTACCACCTGTCAATACACCCATACCACCTATCCCCACACTCCTAAGACCGTTCACAGCATCCCTTTGACCTGTATGATACTTGTACGATCTGTCACGACACCCCTACGATCCGTCACGACACCCCTCCGACCTGCCACAACAACACCCCAACGACCTGCCACGACACCCCTACGACTTGTTACGACGCCCCTAAGACCTGTTACGACATCCCTACGATCTGTCACGACACCCCTACGACCTGTCACGACACCCTACGAACTGTCACGACACCCCGACGATCTGTCACAACACCCCCACGACCTGTCACGACACCCCTACGACCTGTCACGACACCCCTACGACCCGTTACGACACCCCTACGACCTGCCACGACACCCCTACGATCTGTCACGACACCCCTACGACCTGTCACGACACCCCTACGATCTGTCACGACACTCCTACGACCTGTCACGACGCCCCTACGACCTGTTACGACACCCCTACGATCTGTCACGACACCCCTACGACCTGTCACGACACCCCTACGATCTGTCACGACACCCCTACGACCTGTCACGACACCCCTACGACCCGTTACGACACCCCTACGACCTGTTATGACACCCCTATGATCTGTCACGACACACGTACGATCTGTCACGACACCCCTACGACCTGCCACGACACCCCTACGACCTGTTACGACACCCCTACGATCTGTCACGACACCCTGCGACCTGTCACGACACCCCTACGACCTGTCACGACGATCGTAGGGGTCTCGTGACAGATCGTAGGGGTGTCGTGGCAGGTCGTAGGGGCGTCGTAACGGGTCGTATGGGTGTCGTCACAGATCGCAGGGGTGTCGTGACAGATCGTAGGGGTGTCGTGGCAGGTCGTAGGGGTGTCGTAACGGGTCGTAGGGGCGTCGTGACAGGTCGTACGGGTGTCGTGACAGATCGTAGGGGTGTCGTGACAGATCGTAGGGGTGTCGTAACAGGTCGTAGGGGTGTTGTTGTTTTGTTGTTGCTGCTGCTGCTGTTGTGGCTGTTAACATGGCAGTACCTGGATTCCAAATCTGTACAAAAATTCAAGGCAAGCATCTGCTTTGGGGTGTTTGTTTGTGATGTTGCTCTTGTGCTCATCATTGTCACCCCAGCCTTTTCAGCCAGATCCACATCACAAAGCTGTGTTAGAAGGTTAACAGCTTAGTCCTTGCATTACATTCTACCTTTACACCAAAATATATCATCATTGGCTCTGTCCATGTCGCGTAGTTTTGCAGCACGGATGATAATCTCCTGGCAGTGGATCCGCGCCAAAATTATGAACAGCTCGTGTTGAATCAACATTCTATGTTTTCAACACATCTAATTAAAGTCAGTATGGTAGTTCTTTTATAATCTTGCTGAACAGGTCAAGATGAATGGATGTGGCATTGCAGTACTAATCAGCACCGACCCACCCACCCCCCCCCCACCTCCCCCCCCCACCCCCCTCCCAGTTTAACACTTGTGAAATATTTTATCTTTTATCTTAGTTGGATTCAATTCGGTTTCGCAGATTTTGCATTTCTTGCTGAGTGGATCACGGATCCGTCATTTCTTCCAGATTGGCGGCATGGATCCGCACAAATATAATGGTACTTGTCCGTGCACCACTTTCCATACGTTCACCAAGTATTAAAATTAGTTGAGTACATTTTGAGCAATCTTGCTACAACGATGACAGATCCTTCCTGGTGTATGAATCTGCGACATGGATCCGTACCTAAACGGAATAGTGTTGCCCTGGTTTCACATGACATGTTTTCAGAAGGTTTCGTTAAAACCGGTTCAGTTTTTGTTTGCTTGTTTGTTTGAAGGATGAGCCCTTGTTCCACATTCCTTGCTTTCGCCAACTTTCATCTCAAGTTGCATACTCTTGCAGAACGGATAGGACACCTGTCCTCGGAACAAAATCCGTGCCACAAATTTTTCTTCACAAATAGTCAGTGGGTTTGTCTTTGGATCAAATTCTTATTATTGTTGTTAAGAACAGTTGACTGGCTTTTGTGTAATTTTGTGAAACAGATCAAGGATCCCGTTTTGGACGAGGACCCATACCACGGATCCATAACAAAATTTGTTTGGCTCACCACAGTGCCGCATTCCATTCCATTCTATTAACAGCTTCGTAGTTGCTGTCAAGTTTTGGTGACCAACACCGTGAACACTGGTCATCTTTGTCTTTGGGCCATCAGACCTCAAAATAGGATTCCAAATCAGTTCAGTAGTTACTGCGTGATGTTTTCTGGGCCATCTGACCTCAAAATAGGATTCCAAATCAGTTCAGTAGTTATTGCGTGATGTTTCCTGGGCCATCTGACCTAAAAATAGGATCCCAAATCAGTTCAGTAGTTATTGCATGATGTTTCCTGGGCCATCTGACCTCAAATAGGATTCCAAATCAGTTCAGCAGTTATTGCATCATGTTTCCAAATCCGTTCAGTAGTCATTGCATGATGTTTCCATACGATTCCAAATCAGTTCAGTAGTTATTGCATCATGTTTCCATACGATTCCAAATCAGTTCAGTAGTCATTGCATGATGTTTCCATACGATTCCAAATCAGTTCAGTAGTCATTGCATGATGTTTCCATACGATTCCAAATCAGTTCAGTAGTCATTGCATGATGTTTCCATACGATTCCAAATCAGTTCAGTAGTTATTGCATCATGTTTCCATACGATCTTTGGTCCGTCCTTTTTCCAAATCACCAGCATGTGACTGTATTAAAATGTAATGGCACCGTCCTTGCGGCGTAGTCCATTATATTATCGTGTGTCTTTAAAATCGGCAACACCGATTTTGAGTTACCGTGGGGAAAGGATCACTGATCTTCCCTTGCGAGCAGATCTGCAGCACTATTATCGATGGATTTTAAAATGAAGTTGACAGTTTTTGTGAATACTCACTTCACGGATCATTCATCTGTCCTGTGATCCAAAACACTGGATAGAAAAGATGATTCAGCGCCATATTCTTTTGGGGATTCAAAGTCGCCAAACATTCCCAGTTCTGTCCAACATTTGTCAAAATCGGTAAGACAGTTGGTTCTTTTTTTTGCGTAATTTTGCTGAGTAGATTCTCAATCTGTCTTGGGACCCTTATCTGTGCTAGGGACCCCGTCCCAAAAATTAATGAGTTCACCCTTGTACCTTACCTAATCTTTTGACCATGTTTGATCAAAATGAATTCTGCTGATTTGCATGATTTTGGTGAATGGGTCACGGATCCGTTCTTGGTTCAGGATCTGCACCACAGTACCGCATAACAACTTAGTTCCTTTCTCTCTGGGTCATATTCTGTGCTTACATCCAGTTGGGTAAAAACTAATCTGGTATTTTTTTAAGTGGAACTTAGCAGAAGGAATCAGAAATGTACCTCGGGATCTGGATATGTGCTGAGTATCAGTACTAACCATCCTCCATGTGCTACCTTTCTTCTTTCCACCACGTTTCTTTTACATCTGCACTGTAGTCTCTACGTAATCTTGTTGAATGATCACGGAGTCGCCTTCCATCCAGATCAGCAAAACACATCTGTGTTTAAAGTGACAGGTTTCGTCTCTGGGTTGAGTACCGTAAAATACACCGGCAAAATTAAAAGATGAATACAAATTCACACAGCTGCCCATGGAGTGAAACTGATTGTAGTTTGGACCCCAAAAAAAAATAACAACAACAACTGAGTATCATATACACATAGAGAAAACAGTGTAACTTTAGGCCTGTTTGGGCAAGGAAAGCCAACACATTTTCGGTTACCTTCATGGCATTTTAAGAAAGTATCTTTGCTACATAAAAACGTATTAAGAATTCTCTCAAACGACGTACTTTGCTCAAACTTACTAATCCCATCTTGCCTTCCTATTTGCCCCCCAAACTCTTAACATTCTGGTAGTCTGTACAATCTTCATAAGTCCTACAATCCTCAACATTCCAGGAACTACGTCAGCAAATCGGCCACACGGGGGTGGGGGGTGGGGTGTAGGGGGGAGGAGGCCTGCATTGCTGTACATTTACCGTTGTGACTGCTGTATACGCACCATGTACAAGATGCTTTATGCAATACACATGGTTCAAGTTTTCTAAACCTTCCGATTTCCTGACGTCACGTTATGGCGCAGTACCGATTTCTTTCACACAAATCGTTTCAAGACTGAACGCATAATTTGGCTAACAGTTATAGACCGATGTTGCCTGTCTTTCCTGGATCATTTTATCGATCTGCACACCAACACCCCTCTCTCTCTCTCTCTCTCTCTCTCTCTCTCTCTCTCTCTCTCTCTCTCTCTCGTTGTAGCCTTTCTATTCTTATATCTATATCCCTCTAGCTATCAGTCTTTTCGCTACTGATCAAATATGTAGTGAGAAAAAAGTGCACGCACGCAATCCTATCATCATGACAAAAACTTCGCAATCTCTTAGTGAAAAAAATGAGTAGGGCGAAAGAGAGCGTTAATTAACCAATAGCCACTGGGAACCATCAAGGATTGTGAACCAAACCAAGTGTTACGCCTATGTGGTGTCGATGGTCGTCTCCTAGGTGAACTCATAGCAGGCCTTTCTCTGGTTAGTCTGCTCATAAAACAACTGACCATCTCCGGGGAAACAATCAAAAACACTAACGGCCTGCCAGGGCACTCGGTGATGGGGAGAATCCGGAAGTAAGAAAAAAGCGCTATAGATAAATAAGCAACAGCAATAATAATAATAATAATAATAATAATAATAATAGTCATAAGAATAACAATAATAACAACAACAATAACAAGAGAATTTGATCGATAGATAATGATAATAATAATAGGTAGATAGGTAGGTAGGTAGGTAGATAAGTAGGTAGGTAGGTAAGTAGGTAGGTAGGTAGGTAGGTAGGCAGGCAGGTAGAGAGACGGACAGAAAGTGAAATTTTAAGATTTCCATTCGTGTCCCCGATTTCACAGAGAAGTGTTCTTTTCATTAAAAGCTGAAATACTTAAATCTAAAAGCGCTGTACCCTCCGTTTACATTCTGGGAGATTCTTTTTTTTCTGCAACAAAACTGACTTTGGCCTCTGACTTATGCGAGAAGAGGGTATGAAAGGAAAATCCCCCCCCCCCCCCCCCCCTCCCCAAATGGTTGAGCCAATGTTTGACAAAACCCAACAGGAAGCAAGGGGGGTCAAAATGTGCCTGCACTTTGAATGGGTCATCTCTACTGTTTCACAGATGGCAATCTCATGACAGAGTACCCCCTGTCCAAGCTGTTCTTAAACGGCTCGTATCCGGATACAGAACAGTAATGAGAACCCCTACGCGCGGATATTGATTTGTGATCAGTGACGTGCGGGAACACCAGTGTGATCCGGCGTGGATGAGCAAGACGATGATGAGCCACAGGAACCGTCTGCCTCTGTGTGTGTGTGTGTGTGTGTGTGAGAGAGAGAGAGAGAGAGAGAGAGAGAGAGAGTGTGTGTGTGTGTGTGTGTGTGTGTGTGTGTGTGTGTGTGTGCGCGCGCGTGTATGTGTCAGAGACAGAGACAGACAGACAGACAGACAGAGACAGAGAGTGTGTATGTGTGTGCGCGTGTATGTGTCAGAGACAGACAGACACAGAGAGAGAGAGAGAGAGAGAGAGAGAGAGAGAGAGAGAGAGAGAGAGAGAGAGAGAGAGACGGCGTCGACATAGCGGGAGACGACACAGCTGGACGGTGACTTTGCGGGATGGGACACAACGGGATGGCAACATGGCGGGTTGGTCTATTGGCGGGATGGTGACTACACGGGATGACGACATAGCGGGTGCCAACCTTTCAAATAGTCCTAAACGGACAGTTCTCTCCCCTTCCGATCAAAATCCATACCTTGAGATGGGGGCGAGGGAGAGGGGGGGGGGGGGGGGGAGAAGAATATGCGGTATCATTCCGCTAGTTTCGTTTTGGCTTATGGGATGCTAGGTTTCTAGATTAGCAAAAAGTGTCGGGGGTGGGGGGAAGAATAAATCTGAGTGAAGCTGGGGGTACAAGCGGCGTCTGGAAAGGAGGGGATTTGGTGTGTGTTGGACTGGGAAGGATTTTACCTTTCTAACCCCTCTTCTGGTCCGCTAGACATTTCATTCGGACAGTTGGAGAGCTTTTCGTGTGTGGGGTGTGTGTGTGTGTGTGTGTGTGTGTGTGTGTGTGTGTGTGCGCACGCGCGCGTTTTTTTTTTTTTTTTTTTTTTTTACATTTCCTTGATTAAAGTAAACTTAACCCATTAATGCCTGGATTTTTGTTTTTGACCAAAATATTGAAAACGTGTCAGATTTATTTCAGTTTGAAGGTTAATAACTGTATTTTTGGCAAATATGTATTTGCAATGATGCTGTGGTGGATGATAGTACTGTCCCAAAAATGGGACGCTAGGTGCGAGGGGGTAGGGGTTTTTCATACACATGACAATAATCTCCACTGCCAGTGATGGCTAGCTTTTATTGGTTTTTATGATTCTGTGACAATGAATCGTGCAGGAAAACACACTGTGATGGAAAAATGATGAAAAATGGGGAATAGGATCATACAAAGTAACAATTGTTACCAAAAAATGTATCTGAAAACATGAAATGAATCTATTCTGCAAACACATCCCTTGCTATCTGCAATAGAAAAGTGGAAGGTAGAATAGTGGAGAAAAATCGTTCAAAAAACAGTCTTTCCATATAGCAAATACTGATTGTTATTACTATTGAGTATGGTCCTTCTGTCCTGGACGCTGTAGTCACTGAGTATGGAAAACCACAAAGCATTTGTGATGCAGTCCTACTCTACACTTCTGACATCTATCAGTTTTCATGCCAAAAACAGCATAGCGAAGATGGGTAAGCCAAGGCTTCACAAGATGGTTGATTCCATCAAATCGGACTGTAGTGGACACTCTCTTGTCAAGGATGGGTTTTTTCCCTTAGCACTTGGGCTGTCCAGCTCCCTTGGTCCTTGGTGCACAGGTCAGGTAGGTCCAAGCAATAGAACGACGTACTGCCAGCAAATGAAGAGGTTTTTCCAGGCTAGTGAGTGTTTCTCTGTACAGGTGCTAAGTCTGCTGCACGCTCACATCAAGGCAGTATGCCAAAATGAGCCACCACCACCACTTGTTGTGGATCTGATGGCTGTAGGGCACTGACCAACATTTTGATCCATACGGTCTACGCCTCCCATGGTCTGCTTATAGTGCTTGATGATGTGAGGCTCAGGTATGTCAATCTCTAGGAAGGCCTTCATTTCACATTGGCTTGTTTTGATGAGTTTCGTTTTCTTTTGAGCGTGCATACTTTTCTGACATGCCGACCATCATCTGAATGACTTCATCATAAAAAAGACTTCAACGAGCTCCATGGGTGTGGATGGAAGTCCAGACACATGACGCTGGGGAACATCCTATTTGAACCTGTCCTTCTGCCTTTGGCCGAGTTCTGTGCATCTTCAATCTCTGGTCTTCAACATCTTCGTCTTTTTTGTTGGAAGTGCTTCTGTTAGTGAAGATTCTTGCCTCTTAGCTGAAGACCTCTGCCTCTTAGCTGCATATCCGAAAGATGTGGAACCACATGTTGAAGTAGAATGTCCCTCAGGGTCAGCCTCTCCAGGTGCCTGTACACAAAAATATAGTAAAATAAAATAAAATCTAAAAATGACACATGTGAGCAATGAAACCATTGCATATCCATATCACATGTATGAGCCACACTTGCGAATCCTCTGTGGGATTTGCTCATTGGAAATCACTGCAAATCAATCTGGTTGTTCAGTATCTGGACTCTATGTCGATCCAGCAGGATCCCAAATGAAGCCCTTATGAACTGCCACTAAACTCTGACCAACATCCCCCTGCGGAGAGGACCTATCTCAATGAACGAGTCAGCTGGAAACCATTCACTATCTTGATAACTGACTTATATTCCAGTAATATTTACAGTTGATGGCAAATCATCCTCTTCCTCATCGTCTGTGAACGTAGTGCACATTCCACCCCTTGCCACCACAGCTTGTGCCCTTGCCCTCTGGCACCGATTCAGGTTGTCGACCATTCCTCCTTCGTTCTCATCCGCACTATCCTCATCTGTCAGATCATCATTTGATCTAGCGGTGGTTCTACATATATACTTGCTGTTTCAAATGGGAGTTCGTCTTCTAGCATGTTTATTACTTCATATACCGTGAAATTCCTGAAAGCAACACAATGACTACATGAGTCGTGTTAGCAAAAAAAAACCACCCTCTCGTGCCTAGCGTCCCATTTTTGGGACGCATCTTTCAGCACATGGAACACGTGATCTATGTTTTCCAATCAAAATCTAAGCGAAACAAATTTAGATCATGAACCAAACAACATTTTTTCTTATTTGATATTATTAAAAAGTTACATGCGGTATGAACTATCGGCTTACCTTTTGGAGGTTGACATTTCGACAATTGTTCTCTTGAAAATGTTGATGCAAATGGCTGCTGTCAGATGCTCCACGGGAAGTCATCCACCAAAATTGTGTCTAATTAGCGAGGTAGCCTTCCTTCATTGATGTAGACAAGCGTATGCTCACAAACAATAAGATTCACTTTTGAGAGGCTTATGAGTAAAGTGTCCCAAAAATGGGACGCAAGGCATTAATGGGTTAATACAACCACTATCGTTAATCAACGCTTACCATTTTCAGCCATTAAATGAAGGGACAGAAAGGACACACCGCAAGCAAGAGTTTGTGGCCATATCCTCAAACACCTCCCGACCTGAATACATTTCTTCCGGCGAGGCAGATCCTGTGAAAGTCAACTGCTGGGGCTTGTGGATGAGCTGTCCTACAATATGGAAAAGGGGAAACAGACGTCTTAGTGATGGATTTCTTAAAAGCCTTTGAAAAAGTCTGCCACTCCCTCCTAATCCACAAGCTCCGACATTACGGGATCACTGGCCAGGTCCACGAATAGATTAAGAACTTCCTGGCCAAACCGACAGCAGGCAGTGGTTGTTGATGGAGCTTCTTCAAGGGCCGTCCCAGTAGAGTCAGGAGTCTCCCAGGGATCAGTCCTGGGCCCAGCCCTTTTTCTACTCTACATAAACGAGCTCCCTGAACAGCTCTCATCAACAACACGGCTCTTTGCAGATGACACTCTCTGCCACAGAACTGTAGCTTCCCCCAGGACCAAAGGAAGCTACAACAGGACCTGGACCACATGGCAGTCTGGGAAACAAAATGGAAAATGTCTTTCCACCCAGACAAGTATCAGGCCCTCCATGTCTCCAGGAAGAAAAACACACTGACTGAAATAATTATTTCAAATCGCGTCGTTATTTCAAAACGTGTGGACACACACCAACGCGTTTTGAAATAAACTCGACACGTTTTGAAATAATTATTTCAAATCGCGTCAGTAGTGTTTTGTCCGGTGTCTCTTCGTCCTTAATAATACTGCACAAAGACGTTGTTTTGTCTAGTGGATTTTTGTCCTTCATGGGTGGTATTTTGTGTAGTGGGCTTTTGTCCTGCATGGATAGCGTTTTGTCCAGTGGGTTTGGTCCTGAATGGGTGTGCGTAAAGACTTGTTTCGTCCAGTGGTTTTTTTTCGTCCTTTGAGGGTGGTCTTTTGTCTAGTGGGCTTTTCTCCTGTGTAGGTAGTGTTTTGTCCAGTAGGTTTTTGTCCTCATAGGTGGTATTTTGTCCAGTGGTGTTTTGTTCTGCATGGGTAGTGTTTTCTCTGGTGGGTTTTTGTCCTGAATGGTTGTACACAAAGACTTTGGTGAATTTATTTCAAATTGCGGTTTTATTTCAAAACGTGTCGACGCACACCAACGCGTTTTGAAATAAACTCGACACGTTTTGAAATAATTATTTTAAATCGCGTCGTTATTTCAAAACGTGTGGACACACACCAACGCGTTTTGAAATAAACTCGACACGTTTTGAAATAATTGTTTCAAATCGCGTCAGTAGTGTTTTGTCCAGTATCTCTTCGTCCTTCATAATACTGCACAAAGACGTTGTTTTGTCTAGTGGATTTTTGTCCTTCATGGGTGGTATTTTGTGTAGTGGGCTTTTGTCCTGCATGGGTAGTGTTTTGTCCAGTGGGTTTGGTCCTGAATGGGTGTGCATAGAGACTTGTTCTGTCCAGTGTTTTTTTTTTTTTTTTCGTCCTTTGAGGGTGGTCTTTTGTCTAGTGGGCTTTTGTCCTGTGTGGGTAGTGTTTTGTCCAGTAGGTTTTTGTCCTCATAGGTGGTATTTTGTCCAGTGGTGTTTTGTTCTGCATTGGTAGTGTTTTCTTCAGTGGTTTTTGTCCTGAATGGTTGTACTCAAAGACTTTGGTAAAGTTATTTCAAATTGCGGTTTTATTTCAAAACGTGTGGACACACACCAACGCGTGTTGAAATAAACTCGACACGTTTTGAAATAATTATTTCAAATCGCGTCGTTATTTCAAAACGTGTCGCAACAGAGCGTTGCCCGCCTGGCTTACCGTAACCGTTATCACCAGCTGGGGCAGACACCATTCAATCAAGGAACAGTCATCAGCCGACAGCTAGGCGGCTCTTTTCAAGTAGACTACACTGCTTCATGACGACAGCCACACACACACAGCCACACACACACAGCCACACACACACACAGCCACACACACACACAGCCACACACACACACAGCCACACACACACACAGCCACACACACACACATACACGCAGAATCGGTCTCATTGACAATGTGTTGTGCATGCATGCTTATGTGTGTGCGTGCGTGCGTTCGTGAGTGCGTGCGTCTGCAGAGAATGTAGGTGGGTGGGGGTGGGGGTGGGGGTGGTGGTGTGTGAGTGAGCACATTCATGCGCGTGCATGTGTGCGCACATGGGTGTGTGTGTGTGTGTGTGTGTGTGTGTGTGTGTGTGTGTGTGTGTGTGTGTGTGTGAAAGAGAGAGAGAGAGAGAGAGAGAGAGAGAGAGAGAGAGGGAGAGAGGGGGGGGGGGGTGGATGGTGAATACTGTGACAGCTTGTTCAAGGATTGCAACTCGCACATTATCTCTGGATTGAGAAAGGGTATTTGCTTCCCTTAGAATACTTCGACATCTTTCAGAACATGGAGTTGACAGCAAACAGCTGGTATCTGCTTTGCCTGGCTAACTGTGGATTTGATCCAGGTTACATTAAACTTGTTGCCTGGCTAACTGCGGATTTGATCCAGGTTACATTAAATTTGTTGCTGTTCGTCCATGTGTTTGTTTAACAATATTCATGATCAAAAAGGGCTGTGCCAGTCTTGAATAAATGTCACTTTGTGTTTCTTCAGTTCTGCAGATGTTGTTGCTGTGTGGATGTGTCAGGTACAAGGTATATAGGCATGTTTGGAACGTCCTCTTTTCATTTATTTACGTCATTATTCATTTGGGGATGGAGGTGGGGTGGGGAAATGGAGATTTCCTTGTACGTTCTGTGTGCTCTTTTTGTGATTTATGCTAGGCAATGCGGTGTCGTATGCAGCATTCGTTTGCAGTTATCGGCGTGGATTTGTTTCATCAATGGAGCAAGGGTTACCCTACTTGTTTGCTCAATTTCGTGTTCTCCTGGCTGCAGGCAAGCCACTTTCGCTGTTTATCATAGTAGTGGAAACAGACAGTATCTTTTTCAGTTAAAGAGAGACATTCAATTTGATACTCCGCGGAGAATCAAGAAGATGGTGCGCCTGACCAGACAATGAGTCATGATCATAAATAGGCTGTCTTTTTCTCTTTTTTTTTCTTCCTTTTTTTCTGTTATTATTATTATTATTATTATTATTATTATTATGTGTGTGTGTGTGTGTGTGTGTGTGTGTGTGTGTGTGTGTGTGTGTGTGTGTGTGTGTGGTTTGGCCAAAATTGACAGCAGGGAGGTGGAGAGGGAGATTCTTTTTCTCTTTTTTTTTTCTGTGTAAAACCACCGGCGCCAGCTGATTTTTTTTTCCACAATGACATGCAAAAACATTCCATAATTACGAAAATTAAAGGTAAAGCTCTCCATCCACTAAACAAAGGCACAATGCCTCTGCGCATCCAAGTGTTACAGTAATCGAATTCGACTCACAAATGTACAACAATCTGTGAAATGGATACTGGAGGGTATGAACATTTCAGCAAATCATTATTTTTATCCGTTACATTTCACAAGATTCTGATATGCATTCCACTGTTTACAACATTCCGTGAGCCGCATTTCCACGCAGTGCATGTTTTTCCATTTCAAATTTGTTCTTTAGCTTGTTCAACAAGTATTGGAGGTTAGGTTTGACCTTAACAATTTTACATTTACATGCAAAATATTTAGCAAATAGAATAATTTGGTCCAAGCCAGTCATTCGCCACACACAGAGACAAACACACACACACACACACACGCACGCACGCACGCACGCAGGCACACGCACGCACGCACGCACACACACACACACACACACACACACACACACACACACACACACATACACACCTACCTCACTGCTTAGCCAACGCTACAAAGTCAAATCAGTTCAGATGGACAGGATTTCAGACTATTGAAAATATCAGCAATGCGAGAGATGAGTGACAGTGAAGACATCATTACAGGAGAAACACAAAATAAAAAAACAGAAAACAAAACAAACAAACAAACAAACAAAAAAACAGGCACCTGAAATAAAGGCCTGCCCTTGATATCATTGCCCAGCTAAATATATTATTCTATATCAGTTTACTTGAAAAACTTTCTCCTAATTTTTTTTTTTCAAGTTCTGAATAATACTGTCTGTACAGCACCACTTTCACGTTCTCTGCCACTCTCACCCCTTCTCTCTCTTACCCACACCTTCCCCACATCCCAGTGCACACCTGTCCACACCCCTACCAGTAGCGCTCCCCATGTTTGGTCACTGCCACTACCACCACCACCACCACCGCTGGCACTCTCAGCTCAACCTGTATTGGTGGTTCCACAGAATCTTCCAACCTCACAGCTATGTAAATCAATGGTGCAGCAACAAAGCTTCATCATTTCATCCAAGTGGGCATCGTTGCTTTGCCTGCACAGGCGGTTGCTCTTTCTTTTCCTTGTGGGGATTTTGAAATCGTTATTCAACTTGCTGAACCTGGATGCATTTAGTATGATGTTTGTGTGGTACTGCGGTCGTTCCCAAAGGGGTTCCTGTATGGCGTGCCTCAGCATCAGTTAAAAACTTCCATCTGGTTTGAGCTTCATTCTTTGTTAGGAGAATATGGTGGGTTTGCCAAAAAGAGCAAAAAGGAACCAGCTAGAATGTGGGCATTGAACTGTATCTCATTTCAATTGATAAAAACCACCGTCACGCTAACTATTCATACACGCGTACGCATGGACACCCACACCCTCACATACGCGCGCACGCACACACACGAACACACACACACACACACACACACACACACACACACACGTACACGCGCACGCAGACACATACACACACACACAACACACGACACGACGCACCACACACACAACACACACACACACACACACACACGCACACGCACACACAACACTACACACACACACCACACACACACACACACACACACACCACACACACATACACACACACACACGCTGGCACGCACGAATGCACGCGCGCGCACGCACACACACACACACACACACACGGTTTTGGGCGAACTGGGGAGATTCCCAATTACTTTTAAAGTGATAACCCAGACTATCGCATTCTGGATACACATATTAGAGTCAGACAGAGACTCTTATCAACAACAGATTTATCAGTCAATGATCTCTCAGTGCACCGAAGAAAGCAAATGGACGAAGTTTATACGACAAACCTTGTCAACGATAGGATTACAGCATGTATGGGAAAATCAGGGTACATTTAGTGTGACTCGCCTGAAGTTTCTAATCAATGCGAAGCTGGAAACGTTTTATATTGAGTTTTGGAAGAAACAAAAGAACGAAAGCACATCCAAGCTCAAATTTTATGCCACAGTTACTACCGAATACAAACAGGCGGCTTATTTGGAGCAACACACTGACACAGATTGCAGACGAGCACTGACTAGATTACGAATAAGTGCCCATGAACTCCAAATTGAGAGGGGCCGTTATACCAACACTGACAGAGAAGACAGATTATGCACGACATGCCACGTCGTTGAGGACGAACTACATTTTCTCGATGACTGCAAATTATTTGACCAACAACGTTATGACCTGATGACAAAGATCATAAAAACTGACTTTCCACCACAGACTAACATGACAAAACCCTCGGAGCTCATGTTATTGGACTGCTTCCAACCTGTACTTGCCCAGTATATCCTGTTGTGTTTTTCTCTTCGGAGACAGAAAATTTAATCAGACTTTGATACAGACTGTGCTTTTTCTTTCTGCTACTAATGTCATGTTGCAAGATGTGACAACGCTGGGATTAGTTTAGTTTAGTTGAATGTCTGAACTTGATCATCTGTGCCTCACAAAACCTCTGGTTTTCATATGGCAATAAAACATGTTCTTGTTCTTGTTCACACACATACACACAGGCGCGCGCGCGCGCGCGCGCGCACGCACGCACGCACACAAAACACACACACACACACACACACACTCTCTCTCTCTCTCACACACACACGCGCGCGCGTACACACGCACGCACGCATACGCACAAGCACACACGCGCGCACGCGCGCTCTCGACATGCATACACACAGAGGACAGCTGGCACACTGGTTCACTTCCACAACATTCAGTCCAAGTGCTTGACTTTGAAGATATCAGAAATAAGGCTGTGTAAAGAAGAAACAAAAAATGTGGGTAAATGAGTAAAAGAGACAGAAGATAACGTGGAGAATTAGAATGTTGGCTATCACAGTAGCTCTTTGATTTACACAACACAATTTTACAGTCTTTTCGCCAAAGAAGATGTCATGCGAACAATACGCAGCAAAGTGCAATTTCGAAACGAAAACAGCCGTTTCGTCTTAGATCCCCCCCCCCCCCCCCCTCCTTTTCCTCGTCCTTCACCTCTCTGCCCGTTTTTCCCGCTTCCCGTTGTTGCCCCAAGTGCACACGCTTATCTCCCTTCCTACGCTGTTGACAACTCCATTTCTGCTGCTCTCTCATCCCTCTATTTCACACTATCTTTCTGCCTCATCAGTCATTAAATGGCCTGATCAGAATTGTGTCATCTTAAGCAAGGAGACATAATTCGTTTAGTCGTGATACGGTTTCTATTGTCCAGCGCTTCTTCAGAAAACAGACAACGTTTAGAATATGAAAATGTTCTTCTTTTCTGAATAATGTATTATATAGTACATTATATGTGTCATGAAGAATCGTCTCTGGTATACTTTGTAATGTTTGCTGAACATCGTGCTTTGAGAGAATTCAGTAATGATTTAAGCGAATGGGAGTTTGGTAGAGGTGTGGATGGAAATGAATCAGGGATGTTCTTTTTTTTTAGCCACGAACAATCTTAATACGTTGAATCTGTATGTGCCCCCCCCCCCCCCCCCCCCCCCCTCTTCCTCAAGCACACACAAACATGTACACACAAGCATACAGGCAAAAAAACAGACGGATGTACACACACTCACACACACACACACACACATGTATACACGTATACACATACACATACGCGCGTAAACACACACACACACACACACACACACACACACACACACACATCAACATACATACATACATACAACACACACACACACTTACTTACTCAAGCACGCGCGCTCACACACGCACACACACATACACACACACACAAACGCGCGCGCGCACGCACAGACAGACAGACAGACACACACACACACACACACACACACACACACACACACACACACAACTTACACTCACATCTCTTTTTCACGAATGGTTTTTTTTTTTTTTTTTTTTCTTAATTAAAACGGCAAAAAACTTGCTGAAGGTAGATACATTCAACATGACTTGTGTGACGCTCCATGGTTCCAATTCCTGCATGGTTTATCCTGATGTCAGGAAAACATCCAGCTCGTCCCAGGGTTCAGGATACAGGGAGGGAGA
>CM065733.1:965689-968189 GCA_033310375.1 Conus canariensis
CCCCCCCCCCCCCCCCCCACACACACACACACATACACATGCACACACACACACACACACACACACACACACACACACACACACACACACACACACACACACACACACAGAGGACACACGTCTCAATCGTATTTTGCCCCAAAATATCAGAAACAAAAGCAGTGTAAAGATGGAATTGATATGGGTATAGGAGAAAAAAAGAAACAAGATGCATCGTCTATCTTCGTCGTAGCTTTTATCTGGTACGAGACATAAACATACGGCTGAATATATACATCTGCAGACGGCAGACAATTACCCTCATTGAACTTTACACAGTCTATCTTTCAGATAGCAGGTACACGGAAAAACACACTAGGAATCCTCCCATTTTTTGTTTCAGATGCTTTTTTTTTTTTTTTTAATTATTTTTATAATTTGTCAGTCCTCACATGAGTATATTCACACTAGCTTGAACCTTGATTTAACTCCCTTGATATAATCCTAACTACAATATCAGGTGTCCCTGTGGCTCAGTGGTTAAAGCGCGAGTCATTAAGTGGAAAATGAGCATGTCCAGAGGGTCATGGGTTCGAATCCCAGCCATGGCTCGTCCCAAGATGGGAAAAAAAGGGGCAGCAGAGGGACATCCGGAGTCATGAACCGGGTGTGGCCCAACCCCCCTAGAGTGTCAGGAGATAAGGGCCGAAACACTTGCTTGAAGGGGGCTTCTCTTCTGAGGACTCTCTGCTGCCACGCTCTCCACGAGTTTCTTTCTACTGATGCATGGGTAAACCATTGACTTCCGGGAATAGGCCGGAGGACGTCCGGGAAAGACCGGAGGACACTGGGAAAGACCAGAACCAAGGGCTCTGTGGGCTGGCTCCCCACTTTGCCTTAAACATGTGGCTAAAAATAAAAGGAAAAGATGCTCCCAGGATTCACCGAAAGGGGGAGAGAATGATGAATCCATCTGTGCTCAACCAATCATGACTGCAAATCCCAAACGGACTATGAACATGGACCAAATGGAATATCCATGTGTCTGTGGAAAGCGTTTCGCTACCACCCGTGGCATGAAGATCCACAGAACAAAGATGGGATGTGTGAAGACTCATCTGAATGAGCAGCAGCGCACTGCATCAGCAGATAAGACGTCGGAAGACCAAGGCCAGGATTTAAACCACAGTGCCAAGGACATCCACGCTGTTGGTTCGGATGAGGAATTTGCACAGGCCCTCGATGCCAGGCGCCTGAAACTCAACCTGCCACGAGCAAACGAAACTGAAGATTGGGAGAAACTGGATGCAAAAATCGTCCAAAGACTCGATGCACTGATAGGGAAAAGCACCCTGGAACACAAACTAGCCACATATGGGGACATTGTGTATGCCACATGTAGAGACGCCTATGGAGCAAAACTACCCAAAGAGAAAACACCTCCAAAGAAATCCAGACGCCAAGAAAAGATGGACAAGATCAGGGTCCAAAAGAAAAACCTCAAGATGCAAATGAAGACCGCACTGCCAGCTGAAAAACAAGGCTTGGAAAAACTGTGGAAAGACCTGAAAGAAAAACACAGTGCCCTCAGCAAAGCGGAATCTGCGAGGAAGAGGAAGAGCAAAAAGAAGAAGACACAAGAGCGCTTCTTCAGAGACCCCTTCCAGTTTGCCAGAACACTGTTTGAGCAGCCAAAATCTGGGACCCTAAGTGTGGACAAAGGAGTTCTTGAGCAGCATCTGAGGAAAACATACTCTGACCCACAGAGCAAAGCACCACTCGACATTCAAGGTCTGGTGTGGCCAACCAACCCTGAGGAACAGTTCAATGGCAAGCCTCCAACGTTGGCGGAAATCAAGAAGGTGGTCGACAAAGCCAGAGCCAAATCATCACCAGGGCCAAACGGAATACCTTACCAGCTTTACAAGAAATGTCCCAAGGTGCTGGAGTGGCTCCACAGGCTGCTGCGATCGGCTTGGAGAAACCAGAAGATCAGCGGCCAGTGGATGACGGCAGATGGTGTGTACATCCCCAAAGAGCAAAACTCAAGTGACATTAGCCAGTTCAGGCCAATATCACTACTGAACGTCGAAGGGAAAATCTTCTTCTCTGTCATGGCAGCAAGGCTGACCAAGTACCTGATGGAAAACAAGTACTTGGATGTGTCAGTCCAGAAAGGTGGCATCCCAGGCGTGGCGGGCTGTGTAGAACACGCCACAATGATCTGGGACGCAATCCAAAAAGCAAAAACAGAAAAGAGAGACCTGGACGTAGTGTGGCTTGATCTGGCAAACGCATATGGATCTGTGCCCCATGAGATGATACAGTTGGCTCTTGAGATGTACCATGTGCCAAAGAACATCCGCGACATGCTCAAGAAGTACTTCAATGGCTTCTCAATGCGGTTCTCTACCAAGGAGTACACAACAGACTGGATCAACTTGGAAGTGGGTATTGCAATGGGCTGTGCAATTTCCCCAATACTGTTCGTGCTGGCAATGGAACTCATCTTGAAAGCAGC
>CM065733.1:990689-993189 GCA_033310375.1 Conus canariensis
TCCACACTCCACTGCACCCCTCAGAGTCCACCCCTCACTGCACCCTGCAGAGTCCACCCTACACTGCACTTTGCAGAGTCCATCCTCCACCGCACCCTGTAGAGTGCATCCTTCACCGCACCCTGTAGAGTCCACCCTTCACCGCACCCTGCAGAGTCCACCTTCCACCGCACACTGCAGAGTCCACCCTTCACTGCACCCTGCAGAGTCCACCCTCCACTGCACCCTGCAGAGTCCACCTTCCACAGCACCCTGCAGAGTCAACCCTCCACCGCACCCTGTAGAGTCCACACTCCACCGCACACTGCAGAGTCCACACTCCACCGCACACTGCAGAGTCCACCCTTCACCGCACCCTGCAGAGTCCACACTCCACTGCACTCTGCAGAGTCCACACTCCACCGCACACTGCAGAGTCAAACCTTCACCGCATCCTGCAGAGTCCACCCTTCACTGCACCCTGCAGAGTCCACCCTCCACTGCACCCTGCAGAGTCCACCTTCCACAGCACCCTGCAGAGTCCACCCTCCACTGCACCCTGCAGAGTCCACCCTTCACTGCACCTTGCAGAGTCCACCTACCACTGCACATTGTAGAGTCCACCCCTCACTGCATACTGCAGAGTCCACCTTTTCACTGCACCCCGAAGAGTCCACCCTCCACTGCACCCTGAATACTCCACCTTCCACTGCACTCTGCAAAGTCCACCTTTCACTGTACCATTCTAATACAGAACCCTGTTTTTCATTCTGTGCATGCTGTTGAGTTCTGTACGGGAGTTGAGACCCTTCTTTTGAGGTCCTTGGTGGACCCAACATACCATGAGTCTGGGTGGTTCTGACATCTGATGACGTAGATGGTATTTTTTGTCGAACGGGTGAGGTGCTGTCTGATGGGCCAGTAGCGCCCATCCCATGGGCTTCTTAGCCCCATCAGGTCACTGGAATGTGCACAAAGGTCACATCGGCGGGCACAGCATACAAAAAATCCAGGTCTGTTCATGGGTCCATGGAGAGGGTGGCGACGTGGTACTGTAGGTTTGTACATTTCTGCCAAGTTGTATCTTCTCCTATCAGCACCAATGAGCATTTCTTCAGGGAAAATGGTCCTGTTATTTATTTATTTTTTTTTATTGGAATACAGGATGTGTCAATTTTGTTTAATGATTTGTCTTTTAGATGGTAACCTTTGGTCATACTGAGTGACCCAAGCCAATTTCTTGGGTTTGGGTTGTCTCTCTTGCCTGATGAGAACACCTCGGTATCTGTTAGCTCCCCTTTTGAGTTGTTTGAGTGCTGCCTCAAATTTCCAGCCAGCGATTGTAAAATACTTGGCATACTCTCTGAGTCTGTCTTGCAGTCTGTCATCTTCGCTGCATAACATTCTCAGCCTGGCGCCAACGCCTGTTAGAAGACCCTTGAACACTGAAGGAGGGTGACAACTGTTCTTTGGAAGGTAACTATGGCAATGTTTGGAAAAGACATCTGTCTTTATGACACCATCAACTATTGAAAGTTTCATATCCAGATATTCTACCTGTCTGTCAAATTTTACGGTCCACTTACTATTTGGCGGATTCAGTTCATCCAGGTGTTTGCAGAATGATTCACGGTCCTCGCTGTTGGGAAGAATGGTGATACCATCATCTCGATACCTGCTCCAATCTAGGCATTTAAGCTCTTTGCGCCGTTCAGGTTCAGCCAGAGAGGAAAGCAAAAGGACTGAGCAATCCTGCATGAGTTTATTGTCTAAGCTGCCCATGAAGACATCAACAAAGTCACAAGCATGGCAGGGTCCCATTGCAGTACCATGGTTTGGCTTGGCGAAGACAGTCTTTCCCTCTCCATCCGTGTAGGCTGAGCAATTGTTATCGAGGGCAATTTTTAAACCCTCAACAATGCAACTTTAAGGTACCTGCAAAGGTGAGGGATTCTCTCTCAGAGCTTCTTTAACAGCGGGAATACCCATGTTGTTGTCCACATTGGGGAAAAGGGCTACCACGTCACAGACAGCAAATGTGGCTGTCGGGGACAGGGGGCTGTAGTGCTCGTTAATCAGATCCACCTGCAGGAATTCCTTCGAATCAATGATCTGATACGGTAGAAAATGGGTGAGATGAGCAATAGCTTGTTGTACAAACTCAGACAGTGGTTGAGTAGGAGTGCCTGAGCAAGGAAAGCAAACATCTGTAGGGGAAAGGTTTGGGTTTGTGGGTTTTTACGAGCTGTTTGATGTGACCTGGACGGACATGTGAATCTGGAGTTATAAAGTCTGCTATATCGTCAGTCAGTGCCCCCTCTCTCTTCCACTTTGTTACCCAGGAGTTCACTTTGCTGTCAGTTTCCTTGGTGGGGTTAGTTTCAACTACGTCATAGTAGTCACTGTTATTCACTTCATTCAGGATAATCTGATCATCAGCGTCTAGGGGAGTGATCACTGTAACTCCTGCTCTGTCAGCATATCTGCATGCCGCAGCTTTGGTCATAGGCAAATTACGGAG
>CM065733.1:1000689-1008189 GCA_033310375.1 Conus canariensis
CTGTGTGTTGGTGTTATTATATTTTTTTTTTTTGCCTATCCAAGTGACATGAGAATGACACTCCCGTCGTTAAACTGGTGACGACGGATTGTGGTGTATTTTCAGACTGGAACAAAGCCGTAGGGCAATCAACCAACGATTTACGGAGTGATGGACACCTTCTCTGAAATCGGACTCCCTTTCCGCTCTTTCAAAGGAACTGTCTTCCTTCTACCTTTCTAATTCCTCCCCTCTCCCCCTCCTCCCCTCCCCCCCCCCCCAACACACACACACACACACACCTCCCCGTCTGCAACCCCACCCCCCCACTCCCAACCCCCCACCCCCACATGCATCCACTCTTCCCCCCCATCTCCGCCCCCTAAGCAGGCATGTTTTGACTGCAGGCCTGTGCGCTTGCCCTTCGTCGTTCGCTCGTGTTGAAGTGCATGGGGCACCTGTTTTTTTTTTTTTTTTTTTTTTTTTTTGGGGGGGGGGGGGGGGAGGGGGAGTAGTGTGAGAGTGCATCTCTTGTTAGCTGGCATCGGCATGCTGAGAGTGTGATGGGGGAATTAACGATACTTCGGTGGAAAGTGTCTGTGATCGTGGATCCCTGGGCTCGCTCCCTCCCAACCAACTGGAGGCGGTCTCTAGCCGGCTGCTTGCTGTGTGGTAGCTGGGTGAAGTGTGAAGTCGCTGTGACGTTTCGTTCATTCATTCGATGTTGCTTCGTTCGTTCGTTCATTTTCATTCACGGATATGCGGACATCGACGACGTCGAATGTGATGAGCCTTTGCGTGGCTTGTTAGCTGAGGTGAGTGATCTGTTTTTCGACGGTGGAACCGGAAGGATGAATAGATAGAATTCGCGGAAAGTGTCTGTATGTGAATGTGGTTTTTTTTTTTTTTTTTTTTTTAATTTTTTTTTTTTTTAATTTCTCTCCTATGCATATTTTACCCTATTTGAACGCTTTGTTTTCCTCCCATGCCTATTTGGCCCCCTTACGGTGTTAAGTTTCGGTGACATTCTCCTTCACACCGTTCAACACAAGATCGGCTTGTGTCGCTCCTTGGCGTAGCTGTGTGTTTGATGTGTGTATATCAACAGGTCAAAAAACAATGTAATGACACCTTATTCTCTCACCTTCAGACTGACCCCCCCCCTTTTCCCCTCACCTTCTGTTTCTCTCTCTCTCTCTCTCTCTCTCTCTCTCTCTCTCTCTCTCTCTCTTCCTTTCCTTCAACCAGTATGGTGGGGGGGGGGGGGGGGGGGGGTGGGGGGGGGAGTGTTGTGTAGACATGTTTTTAAACAGAGGAAAATATGATCATATCGACAAGGGATCGGTGGTAAATTGTACTCAAGAGCATACATACATAGCCTGGTAATCACACAGTTGTCATTCCATATCGTTAGGCCTGCGTGATGTATGTGATGTGATGTATAGTCACTGTGACGTAGCACAAAATGAACCCTATCGGATTACTGCGCTTCAGTCATCCTGATCCAACGATCGAATCAGGACCGACCGACGGACAAAGTAAACAACGGAACAGCAAAGTCCGAACAACTCTCTGAAGAAGAAGAAGAAGAAGAAGACGAAGAAGAAGAAGAAGGAGAAGAAGGAGAAGAAGAAGAAGACGAAGAAGAAGAAGAGGAAAAAGAAGAAGAAGGAGAAGAAGACGAAGACGAAGAAGAAGAAGATGACGAAGACGAAGAAGAAGAAGAATAAGAAGAAGACGAAGACGAAGAAGAAGAAGAGGAAGGAGAAGAAGAAGAAGAAGAAGAAGGAAAAGAAGAAGACGACGACGACGACGACGACGACGACGACGACGAAGAAGAAGAAGAAGAAGAAGAAGAAGAAGAAGAAGAAGACAGTGATCCAACCAGTTCCCGAACAGGTCCTTACCGTCGATATCTGGAGCGACAGAAATCCAATTCCGGCCGATGCGCGGATCAGGGTTTTTTTTTGTTTTTTTTTTAATTCCTTTGGGAGGCAAGACGAGAGAGGGTGGACAACACTGCCGTGCTGTATCGACAGCGTCAATGACCTTAGGACAAAAAGCAGCAAGTCTAACAGCAACAACAAAGAAAGCAGACAAAACAACACACAGACACTCAGACACACAGACACACACACATACACACACACATAAACGCACACGCGCGCGCGCGCGCGCGCGCGCAACACACACACACACACACCACACACACACACACACACACACACACACACACACAAACACACACACCTCTGAAATATCAAGAGCAGTCGCAGTCACACAACAAGTCAGAAGGCTGCACGAGTGCAACAATGATGGTAACAACAGGACAGAAGGCAAGGAAGGTGTTACACTCAGGAGAGCAACAGGACAACAGGGAATGACGGTAATCACAGTAACCAGGATACAGGACACAATGTGTGTAACATCAAGAGTAACAAGATGGGACAACAACAGTGTAACAGTTACGACAACAACAGGACAAAGGGCAGAAGTAGTGTAGCAATACGTTGAACAACAGGACATTGGAAAACCATGAAGTAGTGTAGCAATACGTTGAACAACAGGACATTGGAAAACCATGAAGTAGTGTAGCAATACGTTGAACAACAGGACATTGGAAAACCATGAAGTAGTGTAGCAATACGTTGAACAACAGGACATTGGAAAACCATGAAGTAGTGTAGCAATACGTTGAACAACAGGACATTGGAAAACCATGAAGTAGTGTAGCAATACGTTGAACAACAGGACATTGGAAAACCATGAAGTAGTGTAGCAATACGTTGAACAACAGGACATTGGAAAACCAAGGTTTTAGGACAACAACACGCCACATGACACAGGCCGTTGCAGTAAAGACAACAATACGACATAATAAAACCGAATGTGTAGCAGTAAGGACAAGAACACGGACATTATGATAAAGGGTGTAACGGTAATGACAACAACGCGACACATGACGGAAAGACATCACCGTAACAGCCGCGCGAGGACATTTGACAAAGGGAAGGAACGGGACAAAAGACAAGGATGTGACAAAAAGGTCAATAACAGAACAGAGGACAACAGGACAGAGGACAAGAAGAGTGACACAAAACGAACGAACAACGACAGCACAACAGAGGTACAAAAGCAATTACAACCAGATGAGAGAGGACAACAAGAAGGTACCAGAAAGGACAAAACCTGGACACGGTACAAGAGTGTAGCCATCAGGACAATGCCAGACACAGGGCAAGGACAAGACCTGGACACGGGACAAAGGTGTGAAAATGGAAACATTTACTGGACACAGGGGGGGGGGGGGGGGGGGGGAGCGCAACAACAAGGACTTGAACCAGACACCGGACACAGAGCACTTAACAATAAGGACACGAACAGATTACAGGGCAAAACGTGTAACATTAAGGACAAGAACAGGACACAGGATAAAAGTGTAACAACGACGACACCAACCGGACAAAGTAAAAACGTGACAGTAAGGACAAGAACAGATTACAGGGCAAAAGTGTAACTAGAAGAAAAGAACTGGGCACATGTAAAGCTTTAACAACAGGGACCAGACCACAACACAAAAGTGTAATAATAAGGACAAGTACACGACACAGGACAAAAACGTAACAGAGACCAGAATAGGACACAGGCCAAAAAAAAAAAAATGTAACAATGAGGGCAAGAGCAGGGTATAGGACAAGAGTGTAAAAGGAAAGACAAGAACCGGGCACAGGACAACAGTGTAAAAGGAAGACAAAAACAGGACACAAGACAACAGTCTAACAGTAAGGACAAAAAACAGGTTACAGAACAACAGTGTAACAAAACGATCAAGAACAGGGCAGAGGACAATGCTGTAACAGGTTAGGGTAACGGCAGAACACAGGATACAGGTGCAATGACGGTGGACAATGACAGGACAAATCATAACAATGGTGTAAGCGTAAGGGCAACGTCAAGAAAAAGGGTAAGAAAGATCACATCAAAGTCAACAAAGGACAATAGTCTTGCAGTAGATGCAAGAATCCAACAGAGGATGACCGTTTATCAGGGCAATAACCGTACAACAGACAACAAAGACGTAACAATACAGACGGGAATATGACGACTTACAGAAAAACCGATGAAAGGCTAGCACTGTTAAACGCGTTCTGTTTTCCTCTTTACCAGAAATCCGTGTTTGGCATCAACACAAAATCCGCCTTTTCTCCCTGTAACAAAGCGAAAGATGTCGCAACCTGCTGAAACTGGATCAAGACGCTCACGGTAGAAAAACACACCACCACCACTACACCTCCCCCACCAGTTCCGCGATTATTGGCCGCAAAATAGAATCTGTTTGTTAAAGCAGTAACACTGCAAACAAGTCTGTGACTGCTCAACGGGAGATCAGACAATTACGTCAATACAAACGTGTATGAGAAAGGTAAAAAGCGTTTGAAATCATCGCATTTTTCCGTGAACTTGCGATCTGTGGTGGAAGGCGTGTTTCTCGTTTTCTAAAGTGGGGAAGGTCACCACGGTCTCATGAAAAGTCTACAGACATGCTACAGAATGGAATAATTTTTTTCACCCCCGTATTAAAGTATTCAAGCATTCTATGCATAAACAGGCAGTTTCTCGGGGTTTGGTAGAATCACTGACTGTATTTTATCTGTGACAACAAAGTGATTAAATTACGTCAGTGAAGTGAAACGACACGTATCACTAGGAACAGCAGCAGGGACATCAACAACAAAAACAGCAGCAGCAGCAGCAGTCGCGACACTGCCACCAACAAACATGCCAAGAACTACGGTGAACGGCGATATTTAGTGACGCCATCACAAAGGACATCAACGGCAGCGAGAAACTGTGATGGCCCCTGAAATGCACAGCACTGGATCCATGTCCAGAACATTTACCAGCGGCAAAAACGAGGATACCAGCATCAATCTATAACAGATTCTCTGGATCTTTAACAAGATGAACACAACAATGACAACAACATCAACGCAGGACAAGCCAGTTCAGTATAGCCGTCTCTGTCACCCGTAGCAACAATACAAAACTGCTTTTCCATTAGTAAAGTCTTGCGATCCTTCAGAGTGAACAGTGCCATCTTCATTTCATCAACAGCGGCAGTAGCTGCACCAACAACATCAACATGCCACGGAAACGCTCTGGCGTGACTTTCTCAAACGACACAGTCACCACCACCACCACCACCACCACCGCCACCACCCTCCTCTTCAACCTCTCGCGGAGTACGTCTGACAACCACCCCCACCCTCACCACCACCGCTACCACCACCACCAGCACCACTACCACCACCACAACGACAACAACAACATCAACAACAAGAATAGCATCCTCCTCCTCTCTCTCTCCTCACCCTCACTCCCGCCTCTACTGAACTTGGTCCAGGCAGAAAGCCCAGACTCCTCTCTCCAAACCCTGACGTGACCCATCGGAGGTACTCAGGACACTACCAGCTGCCTCAGACAAGGAGAGGTCTAGGCCTACTCATTCAGACATCCTTTCGGTCATTCTAAACCTTTAACGACAGTACGTCGCCCTCGGCGCAAGACGATCAAGACACGTAGACGGCTTGGTGACCGTTACGTCAAAAATCATCATATTATCATCACCATCCCCAGCAGCAGCAGCAGCAGCAACGGAGCACAGGACGCAGGAGGGTTGAGAGTGTTTGTGTTGGGAGGAGGAAGCGGAGGAGGAGGAGGTGAAGGAGCCGAAGGGAGGGAGGGTGGGGCCAGGGTGGGGGAGCTTTCATGGGCGATGCAGCGGCAAAAAGTGGCGGCCCCAAGACGCGGGATTTCCTGCACGCCGCCTCGCTGGCCAGGTGAGTGAGGTGTAGTGGTGTGTGTGTGTGTGTGTGTGTGTACGTGTGTGTGTGTGTGTGTGGTGTGTGTGTTGTGTGTGTTGTGTCTGTGTGTGCGTGTGTGTCCGCGTGCGCGCGCGCGCGCGCGCGTGTGTGTGTGTGTGTGCTGTGCGTGTGTGTGCGCACGCGCGCGCATGTGTGTGTGTGTTTAATGTGTATATGTGTGTGTTAATGTGTTTTGTGTTAATGTTGTGTGTGTGTGTGTTGTGTTAATGTGTGTGTGTAAATGTGTGTGTGTGTGTTAATGTGTATGTGTGTGTTAATGTGTGTGTGTGTGTGTGTGCGCGCGCGCGCGCGCGCGCGTGTATGTATATTTGTTCCAGTGTTTTTTTGTTTTTTTTTTCCATGTTGAAAAAGTCGTGATATTGCTGTTGTTGTTGTTGTTGTTGAGCTTGTTGTTATCTTTACTGTAGCTGTAGTAACTGGTGACGCAGAGGTGCTGGTGATGGTACTGGAAACATAAAGAGATACCCACGCAAGCACATACTCTCTCTCTCTCTCTCTCTCTCTCTCTCTCTCTCTCTCTCTCTCTCTCTCTCTCTCTCTCTCTCTCATACAAAAGCGCGCACACACACCGTACACACATATATATATATACAAATCTACACGCATGCATACTGTCACACATACATACACAATCCCAGATACACAGACACAAACACACACACAGACACAAACGCACGCACGCACGCACGCACGCATGCATGCACGCACGCACACACACACACACACACACACACACACACACACACACACACACACACACACACCTAGACAGATTTGGATGATGAAATAAAACTAGAGGCACCAGTTCAGAGACAAATGTTTTCTGGAACTGCTATGCTGCTATGTTAGATGCAATTCTTTTAAAGTATGGTAAGAAAGAAGTAGGAGGGCTGTATGTTTGGGGTCGGAGGAGGGGGGAGGGGAGGGGGAGGGGTGGGGAGAATGGGGGTGCACATGGATAGCCACGTCTGCAGCTCACCGGTGGGCAAGCTGAGAGGCACTTGCACGCATTGATGTGAAAGAGTGAGGAAGACTCGTCGGTGGGGACAGACTGATTGTCACGTAAGAGCAAGATAACTGAAAGTGTCAAAGTGGAAGTTCTCAAGACCGAATCGTGTTGCTCTTGTCTTGTCATATATCGTTCTGGTTGTGTGTGTGTGTGTGTGTGTGTGTGTGTGTGTGTGTGTGTGTGTGTGTGTGTGTGTGTGTACGTGCGTGGGTGCGTGTGTGTGTGTATGAGTGTGTGTGTGTGTGTGTGTGTGTGTGTGTGTGTGTGTGTGTGCGTACGTGCGTGGATGCGTGTGTGTGTGTGTGTGTGTGTGTGTGTGTGTGTGTGTGTGTGTGGGTGAGCAAACACAGAGCATTTCCCCTCTAGTTTAGTTCTGTTACAGTATTTTCAAGCAGTTGGAAAATGTGACAGTTAAAAACAAAAGTGCGTTATTCACATTCCTTGTCCACAGACGTACATGTATCTTTGATTGCTTGCAGTTTCAGTTTGCGTGACCAGTGGACTAAGTTTTGCACTTAAAGACTATGAAGCTGAATCCTTGGAAGATTTTGACACAAGTCAAACAAAGACACATGGTAGCAAAGACACCACGCCTTACATGTCTGCCCAATGATTTTTTCATTGTTT
>CM065733.1:1015689-1018189 GCA_033310375.1 Conus canariensis
ACTGCCCGTTGCAGGCAGCGTGGGCGGTGGATCTCCAGGGCCGTGCCAGTCCCAGAGGAGATGCCGGCTCTGCTCTACTTCTAACGACGTTTTACTTTCTGGTCCTTCAGAGTTCCTGCTCATGTTCCATTTGTTGCAAGTCTAGGAGGGGGCGCCAGACTGGCTGACGTTACACGTTGAAATCACTCTATGGCCCGACTCGCTATATCTCACTCGCCTTCAGACAGGATTTCTCTCTCCGTTGTGTTTCCTTTCCCTCAAGGACCAAAGCGAATTGCACTGGACAACATGGTAATGTGCTGATACAAATACAATGTGGACACACGCTGGGTCTTTTACTGTTGGAACGGAGTATGAGACCGAAGAAGCTCTTTTTCAGAGGGAAAAAAATATCTCTTGGGATTTTGGATCAATGGCCTTCTATTGACAACACTGTTAGATTGCTTCCTCTGGTAGTGTATTTGCCACGGAAGTATTCCTAGCGTTGTTCTATCAGCTTTATCAAGCTTCTTCCCGGCTTCAATACCACAAGGAATGCCTCCAGGCAATCTTAGTACCTTTGACCATGGTACCGTGTTGACAGATTCATTAAAGAATCAGAGTTTATATATAGTTTAAACGTGATATTTCTTAGGCTAGGTGTGATGCATTACGTTGTAAGACATACTGAGAAACACGCCCACTTTAATATTTTTAAAGACACAAACATGTCGGCCTCTAATCACAGATAATCCGGCCAGCGTTTTTCCGATGTGAAACTGACAGCCTGTCACATCAAGTGTGATATATTGGAACATATAAACGTAAAGAAAGTATACAACCAGATAAATATTGCAGCATTTCAATCCTGTAAATTGTTGCTTTGCTGGTGTGTGTGTGTTTTTGTGTGTGTGTGTGTGTGTGTGTGTGTGTGTGTGTGTGTGTGTGTGTGTGTGTGTGTGTGTGTGTGTGTGTTGAATTACAAATGAACAAGATCCAAACATATTTGCTAATATTTAACTTTATCTTTGTTTCTCTGTCTGTGTTTATATCCATCCATTCGACCTATGTATGTATGTATGTTATATATATATATATATATATAATATATATATATGCAGGGGGTGCAGACGAGTACGACTACAAGAATACTTTTACGATGATGAATCAGACGCTGAGGACTCTGAAGCCCCTAAATTCTACAAACCAACAGGATGGTGCCCACCCTCAGGACGTGATCGCTTTCTTGACAGCTTCTGCCAGATACTACAGAGTCGTGCTCACCTGTTCACAAGCTCAAGGGCTCCAAGAGATAACCTGAAACAGGAAGAAAGACAAGCCCTGAAAGAGCTCAAAGAAATGGTGCTCAGCCGGAAAATACGTATCACAGAGGCAGATAAGGGAGGCAAAGTAGTCGTACAAAATGTACAGGATTATATGGATGAGGCACACAGGCAACTGAGCAATCAAAATCACTACACAAAGCTGTCTAAAGATCCAACTTGTGAAATCGCCAAAAAATCCAACCAAATTTTGAAAGATATATATAACAAAGGATACATTAGTAACACCACGTTAAAATGGGCAGAGACAGAGCCTTCTCAGGTTACATGTCACAGATTCTATACCCTGCCCAAGATACACAAGCATCCATTTAAACCTCCAGGAAGACCGATCGTCTCAGGAATAAACGGACCAACGGAAAAAATCTCCAAGCTGGTAGACAGCTGGCTACAACCTTTTGTCACCAACCTTCCAACCTATATTCAGGATTCCACGCACATGCTCCGCATTATACAACAGTGGAATCTAGCATATGGGCCTTTCCATCAGGACACGAGGTTAGTGACAATCGATGTTGTTGGCCTGTACACCAACATTCCTCATGAAGATCTCAAAACAGCACTACACCACTTCTTGGACAACCACTGCAGTACCGATATCCCACCAGCCACTGAAGTTGTCCGAATGGCAGACCATGTGCTAAAAGATAATGTATTTCACTTTGATGAAAACGTATATCACCAAATCTTTGGCACAGCGATGGGCACCCCACTTGCCCCTGCAGTTGCGAATCTGTTCATGGCGTGGCTGGAACAGCAATTACTAGCCTCCAGTCCTGTTTCTATCCCTGATCATCTATGGAAACGTTTCATAGATGACATTTTTGTCTTGTGGGTGAAATCAGAAGATGAATTGGAACAGTTTATGGATCACATAAACTCGTTCCATGAAACCATCAAGTTCACCTTCAATACATCGCCATGCAGTATCCCGTTCCTGGATATAGCCATTTCCTTAAAAGATGGATTCCTTCAAACAGATCTTTATACAAAGCCCACTGATGCACATTCTTATCTGAGTCCCCAGTCATGTCATCCTGGACATGTACACAGGAGCATTCCATTCAGCCAGTTCCTGAGGCTTAAGAGACTGTGCTCAGACAATGCTGTGTTTGAAGAAAGGATCCGGGAAATGTCCAAACGCTTCCAGTCACGTGGCTACAAGCAAGACGTTGTCC
>CM065733.1:1023189-1025689 GCA_033310375.1 Conus canariensis
TTTTCATTTTCTGATGTCACGTAGCCTGGTATACAATATTGTTGTGAAGACATTTATTGCTTAGTGGGCACTGCTCTTTTTTTGGTGCAATTGCAAGATTTCCTTTCTTCACCCTTCTTTGCCGTGTTGGTTTTCATTTTGTTAGATGCGTCAATTAGGTTTTTGAGGTTGGGCATACATGAGTACGATAGTTTGACAGTGTTTTTGTTAAATATTTTGGACAGTTTGTATTCTTTTGGGAATGAAGTTGTTAAGATTTTGAAGAATTCTTTCCCTATGTTTGTTTTGAGTTTCCCATCGTATGGGGGGTTGTACCGTATGATTTTTCTTTTCCTATTTTTCTTGATTTTATTTGTGTTGTTATCTGGGTTGTATTGTAGTTTGTAATTATATCCACTTCTTTGTAGTGCCTCCTGGTATTCTACTGTTGCATTGTTGAACACTCTCTCACTGCATGACAGGTTTGATAGTCTCTTGTTTATGCCGTGGGGTATGGTCTTTAATACAGATGGTGGCTGGTTACTTTTGATGTGTACATAAAGAGGTGTGTCGTTGGGTTTCTTGTATGGTTTATATATGTGGTTATTGAGATCCAGTGTTATGTCTAAGTAGTTCACTACCTTTTTGTTTGCTTCAATGGTAATTTTTAAGTTGTGATTTTGGAAGATTTTGCATAGTTCTTTTTTCTTATTTTCAATGGTTCTTGGGTTGTTGGTTAGTGCAGCAAGGCCATCATCTCTGTATAGTCCGACTTGCTTTCCGAGTTTTTTCTTGATGTTGGATAGCATGAATAGTCCAACCAGTTCGCAGCTTTCTGCACCATCATATGATCCCATAGTTACGTCAAATGTTGAGTTTCTGTTCGTTTTCTTGATCCAGGTTTCATTTTTGCTGTCAGTAACGTTTTCTTGGTGTGGAGAATGATTTCCATTTCTGACCCTGTTATGTCTGTGTGGTTACTGGCAAACTTCAGGGCTTTGGTGAGTAGTTCCTCATCTATAGATGGGTAAAAGTCTACTATGTCAAATGTGATGAATACTGTATTACTTTGTTTATTGAGTTTTTTTAACCATTGGATAACTTCATATGTGTTCTTCCAGAGGTTGTATTCAGAGTTTGATTTTACGTTTTTTTAATTATTTTTTCCATATATATATTTTATATATATTATATACATATATGCATGTATGTATGTATGTGTGTGTATGCGCGCATGCGCGCGCGCGTGTGTGTATGTGTGTGTGTGTTTGTGTTGTTTGTTTGTGTGTCTTCTATATGGATGTACGCACGCACGCACGCATGCATGCATGTGGGCACATACGTACGTATGTACGTACGTACGTATATATGTATATATGTATGTATGTATGTATGTATATGTATGTATATGTGTATGTATGCGTATATGTACATATGAATGCATGCATGCATACATTCGTGAATGTATGCATGTATGTGAGCAAATGTAAGTACTGTACTACACTATACTGTCCTGTTCTGTTCTGTTCTGTACTGCCTTATATTGCATAGATTTACATTGTTTTTATTGCATTGTATTGCAATGTATTGTATTGTACAATCGCATGTACGTGTGTTGCATTGTATTTCATTGTATTGCTTTGCTGCGTACTGCACTGTATCATTGTGTCACAATGGATTTCTTTGTGTAAAAGAGGACTGGCTATCCTAGGAAAACCAAGTCATGATACGGGCTATCAATTTTTCCCAGATGATTTACTATGGTCTTATTTATAGGTATAGTCTTATTTACGTTTTCTCTGCATGAAATTGTGGCTGTTGTCCAAATGAAAACCACGTCACCACAACACAGCGCGATCGATTTTTTTTTTTTTTTTCTGATTGTAAAAGGTGTAGTCTTATTTACCTATCAAGGTGATTTTCTACGAACTCTGCACCAGGGACATATGTCTTTGTAGCTTTAGGTTCATTGACATCTCTGGCTGTTATCCACTTTCTTTCTAGTGGCGTCGTGACGATAGTTCTGTGAGTGGAACAGGAAATGATACTGCACTTAAGCAAACATGTGGAAGAGGCAAGATAAGCACTGTTCCTCGTTTTCCACACCATTCGCAACGTAGCGACTTAATCGCAGCTTTCCGAGCTGACGTCATTCGAACTTCTTGAAATGAGAGTTATTTTTCTTGGTCTTTGTAACTAGGGATTAAGAGTTCCTTCCCTTGTTGTTTTCGGAGTTACGTTGGGTTTTTTTTGTTTGTTTGTTTTTTGTTGTTTTTTTTTTCCCCCAAGTCGATCTTTTTTTCTGAGACACACATACACTCGAAACCAAACTCAAGTCTGTGTCTGTTTATAGAGGTGTGTGACCAACAAATCACAGCTACTCCAAAGCCTTTACTGGAGTTTAGTTCGCTCCCGCAGTTTGCACACCGCCTCAAGTCAAAGCGTGGCTCTAGAACCAGTCGTTCAACTGGACGGGCCGTCCTCTCAGGTTACCCACGTATGCCAGCTTCTTCTTGCACGC
>CM065733.1:1030689-1033189 GCA_033310375.1 Conus canariensis
TGACATTTTAAAAAGAAAAACCTTAATAAATTAATGAGAAAACGAAAAATACAAATAACATCTGAATGACATAAATATAAGAATTAACAGAAAATATACAAAACATTAATGCATTAAGTAACATAATAAAAATCAGAAATTGTAACAATAAAGCAAATTACATCTTAACTGTACTGAAAATAAAAATCTCTCTCTCTCTCTCTCTCTCTCTCTCTCTCTCTCTCTCTCTCTCTCTCTCTCTCTCTCTCTCTCTCTCAGAACACCATAAAAAAAAAATTTTTAATAAAAAAAGAAAGACCCCCCCCCCCCCCCACCCCCCGCTAAACACATGCACACAAAACACACACACCATCATCCAATCACACACACACACACACACACACACACACACACACACACACACACACACACACACACACACTCACAAAAACCACGCTTCCCCTTCCCCCTACTCACGTGTATGCGAGCACGCACATATCTTCACTCACAGACAAACAAATAAAAACCAAAACTCTCTCTCGCACGCGCGCGCGCGCGCGCGCGCGGGCGCACACACACACACACACACACACACACACACAACACACACCACCACACGCACGCACACACACACACACACACACACACACACACACACACACACACACACACACACACACACACACGCCCCCTCCCCTACACACACTCAAAACATATCCACACAAAAACGTATAGACGTACGCACAACATGCACTCACATATAAACAAAACCAAGTTCCCCCCCCCCCCCCTCTCTCTCTCTCTCTCTCTCTCTGTCTCTCTCTCTAGCGCGCGCACAACCTATGCAAAAGTTTCGTAAATGGAATAATGCGACCTAGTACACGTGAGAGTCGGACAGCTATGTCATGTACAAATTCTTTGCTCTACGTGTACATCAGACCACTAAACCAAAAAAGAAACAAACATTAAACAAAAAAAAAAAATCCGTTAGAAAAATCTGCCAAGTGGATGAGACTTGATCAGATTTACAGCCAAATTGGCTAGACTCCACCCATTTTCTGGGTTGGGACAAAAAACACTATGCAATGTTAAAGGTAGATTTTTAGACAAAATTGTATCATGAAGACATTGAAAATATGCTTTTGTTAATGAACATTCAAGTAAAAAATGAGATACATTAAGGTTTTGACCACAGACACACAAAGAAGATGGTTTTAAAAACCTGCCTAACCAACCATCCACCCGTATTCTGATCAACCGAGCGACTGATCAACCGAGCGACAAATGGACAGACAGACAGACAGACAGACAGACAGACAGACAGAGCTTGCAGGCAAGCACACAACGTACACTGAAGTATCAACGCTGGAGCAAATGAGAGAGAGAGAGAGAGAGAGAGAAGGGAGAGAGAGAGAGAGAGAGAGAGAGAGAGAGAGAGAGAGAGAATCTCTTTCACTGTGTTGAAGTTTAAATCCACGCTGCTTCTTGGTTTTGTCTTTTTTGTTTTGTTTCTCTTTTTTTTTTTTTTCTTTTGTTTGTTTGTTTGTTTGTTTCCCCGTTTTTTCCCCCCACAGTATTGCAATTAAATTATATTTCGGTGTGTGTGTGTGTGTGTGTGTGTGTGTGTGTGTGTGTGTGTGTGTGTGTGTCTGTGTGTGTGTGTGTGTGTGTGTGTGTCTGTGTGTGTGCGTGCGTGCGTGCGTGCATGCGTGCGTGCGTGCGTGCGTGTGTGTGTGTGTGTGTGTGTGTGTGTGTGTGTGTGTGTGTGTGTGTGTGTGTGTTCGTTCGTTCTTTAATTTAACGTCTATCCACCTAACTGTGATCTTAGACAGTATGCAAGTGTTATGTGTGTGTGCATGTGATGTTTTTGGGGTGTATGCATGCGAACGGTTGGTGTTGATTTTGGGCGTACCTAGGTATGTATAATGCAATTAGGCCTAGATTAAAAAAAAAATAAAAAAATAAAAAAAAACACCACATAACTGAACCCAAACTTTGAAAGAAACACTAAATAGGCAACTAAGAACAAGATGGGGAAAATAACATAGACGTTAAAGTAAATGTCCAATTGGGCTCTTAATCAGTCCTTGAACAACTTCAAAAATGCTTGATTCGTTAGAGATGACGTCTTCAAAGACTGACATCGACGGTTCAGTGTTCAACAACCAAGCAGGTAAATAGGGTTTCAAATAGTTGTGTGTGTGTGTGTGTGTGTGTGTGTGTGTGTGTGTGTGTGTGTGTGTGTGTGTGTGTGTGTGTGTGTGTGTGTTAATTCTATGAGCTATCTTGACCTTTAACAGTGTTCCTTATCATCATCATCATCATCATCATCATCATTATCATCATCATCATCATCATCATCATTATTATTATTATTATTATCATTATTATTATTATTATTGTTGTTGTTCCTGTTGCTGTTGTTGTTGTTGCTGTTATTATTATCATCAATATCATTATTATCATTATCATTATTATTATTATTATTATTATTATTATCATTATTGCTATTGCTATCATC
>CM065733.1:1055417-1067917 GCA_033310375.1 Conus canariensis
ATCCTTGCCTGTCTATACAGGGAGTGTCCGCAGGAGTATCAGCCTGCGTACGCAGAAGAAGAAGAAGAAACAATCTGTCATAGTGTTGTTAATTTTTTTCCTAATAAACACTGCAGTTACTGGTATTTCTCAGATCTGGTTGAGGTTGAGGTTTATAATTCAAATGATCATGAGTACAGTCCTCTCATGCAGTATCAGACTGAAATGGACCGCCATTGCGTAATAATCATCATGCTCTTCTCATCAGCCTGCATAGATTAAAAAAAAAAAAGTCTTGAATTCTGTGGCCTTCCATTCCTGCCGTCTTGGTGACCTCCGTTTTGATCTCTCCTCTCTCTCTCTCTCTCTCTCTCTCTCTCTCTCTCTCCTCTCTCTTCTCTCTCTCTTGATATCCCCAGGTACCGTGACCCTCAAACACAGACCAGAGAATTAAGAATTCGGCTCTGCTTCTGAACTGCTCCTTCGTCTGCCTACCCCATACTTCTACCAGCTACTTTCAACATTTGACAACCAGACAACCAACAACCCTGATTCAATCACTGAACACCCAGCTGCTGCAACAATTGCACCAGGGTGAGAACAACAAGCTTCCATTCCTGCCAGCTCAGACACTTTCATCACAGCCGCAACATTTAACCGACTCCATCTCCGAATCGCCGGCCACTGTGACCTTCACCCAGAACCAGACCAGTGATCTTGACTTAGTGTATGACTCTTCACCTCTGCCCTCCCTTGCCATCCCCTTCTACTACGACCTTGGACACACGTACGCCATCACCCCTCCCACCCTCTCCTGGTTCACTGTGTCTGCAGTTATGAACACGTCTGCGCAGTACCAAGGGAACACCAAACCTTACTCCATTCCTGAATCCCAAATAACCACGTCTTTTATACAGTCAGAGCAACCATCTTCTCTCTATTCATGACCCTCCCCCCCCCCCCCCCCCTTCTTCCCTATCCTCTTCTATCCCCCTTTTCCATCCCCTGTAACTTTTTTTTTTTGCACAGAGTTTGGAAAATAACAACCCTTAACTCCATTCCTGGGCAGCCCCCCCCCTCCCCCCCCCCCCCCACACCCTCCTCTCAATACTATGGCCTTTGCACGGGGGGCCAGAGAACTACAACCCATCGCCATTCTTGCCTCATCTTCCCTCCACTCCCTCCCCATTTCACACACACACACACACACACACACACACACACACACACACACACACTCTTACGAACATGCCCATTCAATTTGCGTAGTGTGCGTGCGCTTGTAAATATATATACATACGGATTCGTACACATGTGAACATCCCTGGGCTTGTGAGCACACACACACACACACACACACACACACACACACACACACACAACACACACATTCACACACACAAACATACATACCTCATAGTGGCCAGATCAGAGATTTTCCTCTTTGAATCATTGACGTGAATAAAGGAGGCTGAAGTAAACTAAGTTGGCATTAACATAAATGATTGTTCTCATGTAATGGGCAATTCCTGCGCAATATGGCGACGTCAACAACTGGCTAATCTTCTTCTGGGACAGTATGTTCTCTAATGGAAAGAAAATGACCAAGACTAGGTTCCAGCCTATGAGAGGAACGTCAGCTAAGACTCCTGCAGACACATGTTCAATGAACAAGGAGAAGACAAAGCTACAAAGCAAGAATGAGAAGAAGGATGCTTCGACCTCTACTGAAGTGTTAGAACTGGACGAAGTTTATAACGGCATGCTCCCTACTCGACCCGTCACTAACACCGGCGCTGATTCGATTTGTAAAAATCCGTCGTGCGTAAGTACAACCATTGACACTTTATGCGATCGAGTCAAAGCATTGGAAACAACAATAGCTCACCTGTCCAATATTATTGTGAATCTGAGAAAAGATCATGTGTCGGAAGGGAAAGGGGCGGTAAAAATAGTGCAGCCCGTTCAGAAGAATATGCTCTACTCTGATGCTGTTAAAACATCTGCTAGTGTTACCCTTCCACTGAATAAAGACTTACCTGAAATGCCGATAATAGAGGACAAAAGCAGGGCAAAGAAGCCCAAAACTACCCATTTGCCTGCGGTGAGGGAAAAGAACGCGGTTTCTGATGCGAATACTTCCGATGACGTAATGCCGTCGGCGTCATCCTCTCAAAAAAAGAAAAAAGTCATTACTGAAGTTCGAAATGCTGGATCAAAGTCTGAAAAGTACCTCCAGACAGGAAAAAGATCTTCCTGGTATTGCCATCCTGCACGATTCTGTACTGAATGGGGTGCAGGCACGTAGGCTTGGTCTTTCCTATGGACTTCGTGTCATCAAACGTAAATGCCTGTCCATGGATGATATTGAAAGAGCTGCTAGATCTGCTATAAACGCTTACCAAGAACTCGATGCTGTCGTGTTGCACTGTGGCATCAACACCCTGAGAAACAAGACCCCTCAGGCTGCCAGTGAAGCTTTTGTTGCTGCCGTGCGCAAGTTACAGTCTGAGCATCAGAAAGTGAAAGTCGTTATTAGCAAAATTTCGCCAGTCAAAGATCCTTCCCTGAATGCAAAAAGAGACCTTTATAACGCCTTGGTGTTTGCCGAGCTGGTGGAGAACAAGAATATCTCTTTCATCAGCCACGAGAACCTGCAGCCGAGAGGTCTCCGGGATCAGCTTCACCCCAACCAACGAGGAGCGTCAGTGCTGGCCGGAAACTTGGGCAGACATCTTCACGGTCTTTTCTGGAATCAGCCCAAGCGACGTTCCAAATCGTACATTCAGCCGCATATGGGGTTCTTTGACTGGAGGGTTTTTGGTACCCCCACTGGTGACTGCCTTGACAATGTATATTTTGAGCTGCAGTTAATATGTGTGTGTGTGTGTGTGTGTGTGTGTGTGTGTGTGTGTGTGTGCGCGCGCGCGCGCGCGCGTACGTGTGTGTGTGTGTGTGTGTGTGCGCGTTATGCACTGATGAGAACGTGTGTATGTGAGTGTGTGTGCGCGCGCGCGTGTTTGTGTGTGGCTGTATGTATGCCTGTGTATAAATGTATACATTATGTTGGCTTGTGTGTTAGATATACCTGGATATTCTGTTTTGTGAAGGCACACCACATTCATCATTGCAAGTGTTAATTGAGGTCAGACCTGCACTTTGGAGACATACAAGTTCCCTGAATAACGAGTGTTCATAGCCTTCATCGTTCTCATAGTCAGTATACTTAGTAGTGCGCTATTCAGACATTGGTTTATTGTTTATATAACATTGTTCTTTTCGTGTTTTCTTTGAATGTATAATTTATTTGTTAAGAAGATGTTCCCCAATGTGGGCTATTTCGTATTTATTACTACTGTAATAGGTCACTCTCAATATCAATCAATCTTGTTTGGTGGAGAATGTGCCGTGAAAACCTATAATTTGCATAACAGCAGTTATGTTACAACTTGCAATCTGCCATGAAAGCTAAGCAAACTGATTGTTTCAAAATATTTCAATGGAATGCCAGATCACTTCCCAGTAATTTATTATCTTTTGAAAATCATGTTCTGGAGGGAAACCACTCTGTGCTAGCACTTCAGTCTCTGAATGTGGAAAAGCACAGACTACCTAATTTGGAGAATTATTTCTACCCTCCACTTTACACAGTCAGTGAATCAAACAAAAAAGTCCAGACTGCGCTATACATCAGACGGACCTGGAATTTACTAGGATCGTTCCATTTCCGGTGCCGCAGGAAGATGAAGGTGTATTTGCTACAGGTGCTGTAATCAAAGTGAACAAAGACTCAGTTTACAATATACTTTCTGTATATTATCCTAATGGACCCCAAGAGGATAATACAGACTGGATGAAGAATACAAATTTAACAAGTAAGAAATGGATCATTGCTTGGCGACTTTAATGCTCATGCACCATTTGGGGATTCTGAGTGTTCTAAAGTTTCATCCAACAGATTCGTTGAAAATATTATTGATTCCTCTTTAGTTTTATTAAATGATGGTCGAATCACAAAATTCCAGATGTTTCAACTCACAAACCTAGCGCATAGATTTATCCTTAGTTTCACCTAGCATTGCAGTAAACTGTAATTGGTCTATAGGAGAAGATTGTTTGGGAAGTGATCACTCCCCATTACTATAATCTTTAATGATGACATAAATAATGATGTAACAGACATCGAAGACAAAATTCCAAAGTTTAATTATAAACTTGCCAACTGGGATGCCTACCAGATTTTTCTTGCATCGTATAACACAACATTTATTGAGAATGATGATGTTAATTTATTTTATTCTAATTTCAGCAAAGTCATACTGTTAGCAGCCGAACATTTATCCCTAAATGTAAATTTAAAAAGATTGGTAAATATGTGGGTAATATATGGTGGACGGAAGAATGTAGACTAGCTGTTAAATCAAAGCGAATAAGTTACAAGGCTTGGTTACGAAATAAGACAGAAGAAAATTTTGTCTTTATGAAGCAAGAAAAGAACAAATGTAATAAAATTATTGCTCAAGCTAAAAAGAAATACTGGGCAGAATTTTGTGAGACGAAGTAAAAGAATCGAAGGATACGTTTAAAGTTTGGAAAAAAGTAAAACAAATGAAAAATTGTTACAAAACACAAGCTTACCCTGTAAAATTAACAAAAGAATTTCAAGCACAATGGATAAGGCGGAAGCTTTCTCCCATTTCTTTTCGGAAAATAGTCGAGCTGTAAATCTTCCAGCAGAAATCAAGTACCATAGACAAAAAGAGGAACAAAAAGAACAATATAAGAGTCCCATACCAGACAATAATAACTACTTAAATTCTCCATTACAATCATCAGAACTTCTTGAAGCGATAGAATCCATTACATCTTATGATTCAGCAGTGGGCCTAGATGGTATTTCTTACGAGCTTCTTCGTCACTTGCCTTCTTCGTGGAAAATATTACTACATTCGTTGTTCCAAAAATGTTGGACGTACGGCACTATTCCTACAATCTGAAAAAGTTCAGTGGTAGTACCAGTACCAAAAGAAGGTAAAACGAGAACATCTGTAAATAGCTATAGACCCATTGCTTTAACATCCCATGTTGGTAAACTTCTTGAAAAAGTTGTACAAACACGTTTATTATATTATTGTGAAAAAAATGACATTATTCCAGTCCAGCAAGCTGGATTCAGAAAAGGGCGTTGCACAACTGATCATTTAGTGAAACTAACTTCTCATATAAAAAAGCAATTTTCACGCAGAAAAAGTACATTAGCTACATTCTTTGATGTAAAGAAAGCATATGACCGTGTTTGGCATGCTCGATTATTGTATAAACTGAAAAATATTGGTATTTCTGGGAATATGTATGATTATATAAAAAAAACTTTCTAGAAGGAAGAAATATATGTACACGAATTGGAAAAATATATTCATCATTCAGGAAAATAGATATGGGCATTCCTCAGGGATCTGTTATTGCACCTTTATTATTTACGATCCTTATACATGATCTCCCAAAGGCATTACCAAAATCCACCAATGTAGTGCAGTATGCAGATGATATTGCCATTTGGATTAATACTTCATTAAGGAAGCACTCGAATAAAAGGGCAGTAAAATTTGTACAGACAATGTATCAAGGAGAATTGGACAGATTATCTGCTTACATGAAAGAGAACGGTCTTGAATTATCTGGTGAGAAAACTTGTTTAATGTTTTTAATAATGGCGAAAACCCAAAAGCTCTGCCCAACCTTATTCTTGACGACAATGTTCAACAATATAAGCAAACAGTCAAATTCTTAGGAGTGTTTTTAACACCGAAGCTGAACTGGAAAAAAACATATTGAAAATTTGATAGATAAAGCTAGGAAAAGATTAAATTTGCTCAAAATTATATGTTGTCAACCATGGGGTCAAGACTGTACTGCACTTTACATTTATATACATCGTTAGTCCGATCAAAACTAATATATGGACAGGAAGTATACTTCTCTGCATCTAACTACCTTTTAAAGAAACTGCAAAGCTTAGATAGTAAAGCTTTAAAATTAGCTTTAGGTGTTCCAGTGCACACAAACACAATGAAATGCTATAAGGAGACAAACATTTTACCTCTTAATGAACAACGAACGTTGGATGTGTCCAAATACGTTGTAAGAGGCCTATCTGTAAAAAAACTCTGCTACTGATGAAATTCTTATGGATTCCAACAAGGAATACCCCAAAAGGTCTAAAAATATATCATACATAGAGCCAATTAGAAATTTCACTTGTGAGCTTATGTCAGAATGTAGTATTGATATTGATGCAATTTCGGAGGTTCCCATTTTTCCTCAAATGCCCCCATGGGAGCATCTCAACGCAAAAATTGATGATGAATATACTACTTTGAAGAAAGATGACAATGTAAATATTCTAGTAAATGAAGTTCGAGAACATCTCGAAAAGACTTATCCAAATCATTTAAAAATATTTACAGATGGTTCAATAATGGAAACGTCTGACAGTGGTGCTGGATTCACTATACCATCCTTAAATGTGCAAAAGTCTTTCTATCTAGGCAGAGAATTTTCATTTATACATCAGAGCTATATGCAATTATGAAAGCTCTGAATTATATCTTATATGACACGCCAGTATCATTTTATAGTGTGCTATTTTGTGTTGATTCAAAATCAGTTTTACAATCATTAAAGCACTGGAACTCTAAAATTAGAACTGATATTCTTTTTGAAATTAAGCATCTATTACATTGTTTACTTTCCCGAGGTATAGCAGTTGATTTTTGCTGGGTTCCTTCACACTGTGGCTTAAAAGGGAATGAATTAGCAGACAAATTGGCAAAACAGGGAGCCTGTACAATTTTTGAAACACCCTTCAACAAAGTCTTAAATTTTTCTCCGCATGAATTGATCCAGCGATTGGAAAAGAATATGCGGAAGAAACATCTTAATGAGAATTTATTTGTCCTGCCATCATGTCCAAGGTATCTAGCCAGATTAATTCATAAATTACGGTTAAATACATGGAATACAAAATATTCACGAGGTATAGCGTGTATATGTCAGGAGAATATCTCAATTCGTCACCTTTTATTTGAATGCCCTATACTAACCACAGCTTGTAAGGAGAAGAATATTTTTATAAATAATTCTGACCATGTTGATAGTGTGGTAAATAACCCTTGCTTTTTTATATTGCTTTGGTTATTGCTCAGTCCCCAGTTGCAAAACTATTGTGAAAAAAGCCATTTGAGATATGTGTCTTAATAGTTTGGGGTTTTTTTTTTTTTTTTTGTTGTTTTTTTTTGGGGGGGGGGTGCTGGTAGTGCAATGGAATGTACATTGCAGTTTAAAGGTCTAAGATCATCTTGCGATGAAAAGACGTTAAATAAAACTACTGAACTGAACTGAACTGATCTCATGTAATGGGGTGATAGTATACATGAATGTGTATGTGTAGGGGGAAGACAGGGTCGAAAAGCGGGAGGAAGGGGCAGGGGAGAAGGAGGAGTTTGAGCAGCGGAGGCGGTCGCATTTTGATGTTTGTCGCCCCAGAAAGATATCACCAACCCAGGAACGGTAGAGGCAGAGGTTGGAAAGGGGGTAGGAGTGTTAGCGGTAAGGAGATGGGGGAGGAGGGGTTGTCAGATGGGGAAGGGTGAGGAGATGGGAGGGTCTCCCATCTCTCTTTACTCTAGCACAAAGACAAACTGGCCGCTGCTGAGACTTCAAGATGGCTTGATGGAGACGGCAAGACTTACGAAGCAAACAGACGTCGTCGTCCTCTCTCTCTCTCTCTCTCTCTCTCTCTCTCTCTTGTCAGGAGACAGGAGGGGGGGGGGGGAAGGGGGGGGGGGAGACCCTCGAGTCTGTGTACATCCACACACAGATCATGGGGGGGGGGGGGGAGTGGGGGGGGGGGGGGGGGGGGGGGGGGGGGGGGGGGGTTGAGGGGGGGGAGGAGGGTAGAGGGTAGTGGGATGGAGAGAGAGGATGGTACACAGAAAGGGGACATTCTGGACATACACAACCCTCCCACAGGATCATCCCACGTCCAACCCATTTCTGGAAGGACAAAAAAGAACAGAAAAGCGTGTGACAGAGGACATATTTGGGAGAAGAAAAAAAAAAAAAACAGAAAAGAAACAAACAAAAAACCCCAGAAAAGATAAAGAAAAAAAAAGGAGAAAGAAAAAAATGAAAGAAAGAAAGAAAATTTGCTGGAAACGTGTTATCAGCAAACAGTCAACAATGCTGCGGATTGTGCACTAAATCACTCACCCCGCCCCCTCAATCTCTCATCCCACTTTATCAACACACACACACACACACACACACACACACACACACACACACACACACGCGCACGCACGCACGCACGCACGCGCGCGCGCGCGCGCGCGCGCACACACACACACACACACACACACACACACACACACACACACACACACACACACATCTACGGCCCCTTGCCCGCTCCTCAACAACATGATGAGCTTAGCTGATTCACAGAACGAAATCAAGACTTCCCTCCCCCTTTTCCCGCCGCTCATCAGCCGTCCTACAGCGGCTCTGCTTCATGTGGCGGTCAACGGTAATCAGTTTTGATGCTTCCAACGTCCTCCTCATCGCACCCCTCCTCCCTTTCACCCCCCCCCCTTTCCCTGCCTCCACTCCCACCCCCCCCCCCTCCCCCCCATTCAGCTAGGTCTTGGCACCGTAGACCTCTCCAAAGACCAAGGATCTCCACACTCTGTCCTTCCTTCTCCCTTCTCCCGAAGTGACCCACCCCTAGGACTTGCTGACCTAGAAGTCTCGGATGAGGCACCAGCTGCCGTAGCGCAATGGTTAGCGTCGTAGATGCCTCCCTTGGAGGTCGAGGGTTCTCTAGGATTTTGTGTGTGTGTGTGTGTGTGTGTGTGTGTGTGTGTGTGTGTGTGTGTGTGTGTGTGTGTGTGTGATTTCTCTGTCTTGACCGGCCTTCACGAACTTATGGATTTGCTAGGGTTCATATTAGAAGTCTGGAAGTATGCAGTCCTAGTTTCAACCGCTTAATGGATACGTCGCTGCGAGTGTTGTTGGAATTTCATGACTGTCACTGCAGGTGTCTGTATCTCTCGGGCCTGGGTGATGCTGAGATATATGATGAAAGTGAGCATAAAGTGCCGCACTGTCTTGTAGTATTAGACTGGGGTGGATCTCCATAGCATTATCTTCAACAACTTTATCTTTATCGATCAGAATTAGAGAAAAAAAAATCCATGTTTGTGGTCATTCATGCCCAGCTCTTAAAGTGGCCTCAGTTTCCATCTACATTCTAGGTCTATGTCCTTTGTCTATGTCCTTCGTCTATGTCCTTTGTCTATGTCCTTTGTCTATGTCCTTGGTGAGTTGCTGCCCAGGTCTTTGGTATCGGTTGTTGGATCGACGTTGGGGACCCTCACTCACGCTGGCTCTGCGACCAAGCAACTATCATTGTCAGTGGGAGGCTCAGCAGATGGCATCGGTATATTGATCGGAACAAGTCACCACTGAAAACTAAAGTGACTCGGCAGCAGTTCAGTCCTCACTGACGAGCAGTCTCATTATGACTTGACATTGACTATTCCCTGTGTAATGCCAGTACCGGGGCTGCAGTTGGGCAAGGCAAAACTGTCGCTGTGGACAGGTGGGTAGAATGAATGGTGTGGTGGTAATGTTCTCTGTGACAGCGCAGAGGATGAGACAGTAAAAAAAAAAGCGTTGGAACAAGGACCTTCGCCACAAGTTCCTGTGAACCGGGCCCCAAAGAACACCAGCCCTGACCCTGTCTCTCTGCTCGCAGCGACTCCATCCTTCACGCAGAGTCCGAGAGAACAACAACCCTCAGTCTTTTTTCCTGACCCTTTCCCCCAGCCCTACCTCCATCCCACTCCTTCATCCCCCCTGCCTTGCCATCCCCTGGCATCATGGCCTTAACACAAAGCCAGGAGTAACTATGAGGCCTGCTGTCAATTTATCCTGACCCCCCTCTCCGCGCTTTGTTCCTCTCATCCAAACGACCGCTGCACAGTGACAGAACAAGAATCCTCAGTCCTTTCTGCGCCTCCCCACCCTATCCAATCCCATGACGTCAACGGCTGCTGCCACCACTCCTAAACAAAGCCGAGAGAACTGGAAACGAGACTCTGTTCCAGATCGTCCTGACCTCTCCCCACACCAGGTTCGGCTACTTCAGTATGTGAACAGAGTCAGACAACCAGCTAGTCCTGATTTCATCTCAGGATACCTGGCCATTACAACATCTGCACCAGGGCCAGAAAAAAGAACTTTAAATCCGTCCCTTAATCCCTGGCTATTTCGACCTTCAAACACAGCAGGATCGATGAACTGGCTCCATCTCTGAATTCCTGGCCGCTAGGACTTTAACACAGAGCCAGAACAACAACCGAACTCCATACCTGACCACCACCACCCCACCCCTACCCTATGTCTTTCCTTCTTTGCCATCCCCTTTCACTATAATCTTATACACTCATATCACCTCCCCATCCTTCTCTTCGCTGCTTCTCCCTTTCCCCAGTTACACCTTCTGCGCAGTGTTGAGGGAACAGCTACCACGACTCCTTTCCCCGACCCTCCAACACCCAGGACGACCTTTGCACAGAGCCACAACAACAACAACCTTGACTCCATTCCTGACCCACACCCCACACTCTTGTATCCTCCGTTTCCACCCTCTGCAACTTCGTTTTGTTGTTGTTGTTGTTGTTGTTGTTTTTTGCGCAGAGTTAGGAGAATAACAAGCCCATGGAGAATAACAAACCCGACCTGAATAGCTACCCCCCACCACCACATCTTTTCAATAGCACGGCTTTTGCATACACACACACACACACACACACACACACACACACACACACACACACACACACACACACACACACGCACGCACGCACGCACGCACGCACGCACGCACTCTCTCTCTCTCTCTCTCTCTCTCTGTCTCTCTCTCTCGTAAGCGCACACACGCACGCTTATGCGCATGCAAGCATACAAGCATGCATGCACGCACGCACACTTAATACATCGTGCACACACACAACACACACACACACACACACACACACACACACACACACACACACACACACACACACACACGCACGCACGCACGCACGCACGCACGCACGCATGCATATATTTGTGTGATCGCACACACACAGCATGTACATAGGCACGCAAACACGAATACACGCACGCACGCACACACGCACGCGCGCACGCAAGCACGCACGCACGCACACACACGCACACCCTGCACGAACAGCAAAAGCACACCGGGCTGACCCTGACTCCTTAAAGTTGTTTTGAGACTGGTCGTTCACCTTCTAGACTTTGATTTACTTCTGGGGGGTGTGTGTGTGTGTGTGTGTGTGTGTGTGTGTGTGTGTGTGTGTGTGTGTGTGTGTGTTGTGAGTGTGTGTGTGTGTGTGTGTGTGTGTGTGTGTGTGTGTGTGTATGTGTGTGTGTGTGTGTGTGAGTGTGTGTGTGTGTGTGTGTGTGTGTTTTGTTGTGTGTGTGTGTGTGTGTGTGTGTGTGAGTGTGTGCGCGTGTGTGAGTGTGAGAGGAGAGAGAGAGAGAGAGAGTGTTGTGTGTGTGTGTGTGTGTGTGTGTGTGGTGGTGTGAGAGAGAGAGAGAGAGAGAGAGAGAGAGAGAGAGAGAGAGAGTGTTCGTGCATGCCTGTGTGTTTCTGAGTATGTGTGTATGAGTGTGTGTAATTGCTCGCACGCTTGCGCTTGCGCGCGTGTGTGTGTGTGTGTGAAATAAGATTTTTTAAGTATACATCATTTTGGTTTTAACTTGCTTGCTAACTTCGTACAGCCTCTGTAGTCGACTATAATATTATAAAAAAACGTACATGAAAAAACATGAGTTGATCACATGAGTATAGCACTGCATACTACAACTGAACGATTTAAATCCAGGAAATCCCGTAGTGGTACACGTACATTAAAAACACTGCATACACAATACACATTTGCGAATCTAAAAAAAAAGTACATAATGACTCCTTCACACACACACACACACACACACACACACACACACACACACACACACACACACACACACACACACACGCACACACACACACACACGCACGCACGCACGCACGCACGCACGCACGCACGCACACTTTGACACTTTGATATTTTATTGTCATTACCAATGAGGTCTTTTGACAAGGGGGGAGGGGGTAACAGAACAATAACATTTTCTTCTTCCTTTCCTGCAAACAAATAGTACACATTCATTCTTAGTGTGTATCAAATCAAAGGTTAACAAAAGCAAATAAAGAGAGAGAGAGAGAGAGAGAGAGAGAGAGAGAGAGAGAGAGAGAGAGAGAGAGAGAGAGAGAGAGAGAGAGAGAGAGAGAGAGAGAGAGAGAGAGAGAGCGTACGAACTATATCCACGGGAGTGTACCTTTGCAGTGCTGAAGTAATCGTACCAAAAAAAAAAAAAAAAAAAAAAAAAATCACAGGTAG
>CM065733.1:1082917-1087917 GCA_033310375.1 Conus canariensis
CACAGCAAAGAGACTTCTAAATGATTGATGTCCTTTACTGCACAACAGAGAGACTTTTAAATGATTGATGTCCTGTACTGCACAACAAAGAGACTTCTAAATGAATAATATGTCCTTTACTGCACAACAAAGAGACTTCTAAATGATTGATGTCCTTTAGTGCACAACAAAGAGACTTCCTTCCGGGGAGATCTGCTTCGCTTCACAACAAAGAGACTTATAAATGATTGATGTCCTTTACTGCAAAACAAAGAGACTTATAAATGAATAATATGTCCTTTACTGCACAACAAAGAGACTTCTAAATGATTGATGTCCTTTACTGCACAACAAAGAGACTTCTAACTGATTGATATCCTTTACTGCACAACTTAGAGACTTCTACATGAATAATGTCTTTTTTTGCACAACAAAGAGACTTCTTTCTGTGGAGATCTGCTTCGATTCACAACAAAGAGACTTCTAAATGATTGATGTCCTTTACTGCACAACAAAGATACTTCTAAATGAACGATGTCCTTTACTGCACAACAAAGAGACTTCTAAATGATTGATGTCCTTTACCGCACAACAAAGAGACTTCTAAATGAATGATGTCCTTTGCTGCACACCAAAGAGACTTCTAAATGATTGATGTCCTTTACTGCACAACGAAGAGACTTCTAAATGATTGATGTCCTTTACTGCACAACAAAGAGACTTCTAAATGATTGATGTCCTTTATTGCACAACAAAGAGACTTCCTTCCGGGGAGATCTGCTTCGCTTCACAACAAAGAGACTTCTAACTGATTGATGTCCTTTATTGCACAACAAAGAGACTTCCTTACGGGGTGGTCTGCGTCTCTGCACAATAAAGAGATGTTCTTTGTATCCTGGCCCATTAGCTGAGGAACTTCAAACCCGACATCCTTGGCAAACCGACCGGTCGATCGTGAAGAAAAGATTTATACTTCAACGGTGCATGTCAACCCCCCCCCTCTCTCTCTCTCTCTCTCTCTCTCTCTCTCTCTCTCTCTCTCTCTCTCAGCGTTGGCATACTAAAACAACCTCTGTGTGTGGTGGTGGGGGGATGGAGGAGAGAGAGAGAGGAGGAGAGAATGAGAGTGAGAGAGAGAGAGAGAGAGAGAGAGAGAGAGAGAGAGAGAGAAGAGAGAGAAGAAGAGAGAAGAGAGAGAGAATAGAGGAAGATGAGAAGGGAGAGCAGCAGAGAGGAATGAAGAATGGACGGCATGCGACAGGACAGAAGGAAGAGAGGAATATATGAGTGCTCAGTGACTGTCCTATATGCGGCAGAGCCGAAGAGATTGAGATAACGGAATCTCTGCGGAGAAAGGAGGCAGCGGCGGAGAGAGAGAGAAGAGAGAGAGAGAGAGAGAGAGAGAGAGAGAGAGACAGAGAAGAGAGAAGAGAGAGAGAGAAGAGAGAGAGAGAAAGAGAGAGAGAGAAGACAGAGAGAGAGGAGAGAGAGAGAGGGAGAGAAGGAGAGAGAGAGGGAGAAGAGAGAGAAAAGAGAGAGAGAGGGAGAAAAGGGAGAGAGAGAGGGAGACAGAGAGAGGTAGGAGAGACACAGGAGAGGGAAGAGAGAGAGAGACAGAGAGAGAGAGACAGAGAGAGAGACAGAGACAGAGAGGAGACAGAGAGAGACAGAGAGGAGAGAGAGAGAGACAGAGACAGAGACAGAGACAGAGAGATAGAGTTCTCGTTGTTGACACGCTAAAGCTGACTGCTCCTGGCGATTGGACGGATCCCGGAAGTGGAGTTGAAGCATGGGATTCTTCTCGGCCTTGGCGTGAATGTTCAGTGGCACGTGACAGGAAGTTCCGTTATTTTCATTGCTCGCTTTGAAAAAGAAAAGTCTGTTAAAGTCTATCTTTGGCGTGACGGACGGGTTTAGGAATTAACCGTATAGTTAGATGAGAATTTTCATGCCCCCCCCCCCCCCCCCTCTCTCTCTCTTTCCCTCCCTGCCACCTTTCCTCCCGCTCTCTCTCTCTGTCTCTGTCTCTGTCTCTCTCTCTCTCTCTCTCTCTCTGTCTCTCTCTCTCTCTCTCTCTCCCTCCCTCTCTCTCTCTCTCTCTCTCTCTCTCTCTCTCTTAAAACAAGCCGATGTCAATTTAAGCAGATTTGGCCCAGAGATTAGAGAAGACCAGAATTCATTCCGTTCCAATATGGCAGCAACGAATGTGAACATGCCCCTGACTGTAGTACTCCTGGTATCATTATTATTATCATTACACCATCGATGAGGCACAAGGATCTGGAAGTGCAGAGTCCAACAGACTGAAAACAAAATAAAACAAAACGCAAGAGGAGAGGGTGGAGGAGGCAACAGGATTTGACCGAGAGAACAGAAGAGAGAAACAAAAGGCAGTGCTGTGAAAGGTGAACATCTAAGACAAGATTGCAAAAAAACAAAAAAACAAAAAAAAATGCACGGGGGAAAGAAGAAGGGGAAGGGAGTCACTACGATTGCGTCTGCACGTGTATGAAACCGGTGGGACATTGGAATTGCTTCAGCATGCATAAGCAAGATCTGTTTCTGCTGCTGCTAAGCTGCGGCGGAGATTTTGTTTTATTTTACTTTTAAAGGAGAGAGAGAGAGAGAGAGAGAGAGAGAGAGAGAGAGAGAGAGAGAGAGAGAGTGTGTGTGTGTGTGTGTGTCTGTGTTAGGGGTACAGGTTTAGCCTCCGACAGATTTTGTACGTATTATAAGCTTAGTCCGTGTCTGTGGACTTCTACGTTGGCACCTCGTCTCTCTCTCTCTCTCTCTCTCTCTCTCTCTCTCTCTCTCTCTCTCTCTCTCTCCTCTCTGTGTGTGTAAATGCATGCCTGTCTAGGCAAGGGAGATCATGATGAAAACTAAAAGAGGTTGGACTCGACCTGGAATTTCTGAAATCTTTTTTTTTTTTTTTTTTTTGGCACACTCTTGATTTTGATGTAGGGTACCTATATACTGTTTAAAAATCGGGTTATTCTTTTCTTTTTCTTCTAACATTCATCATTCATTCGTTGAACATTTGATTTATTAAGTCCTACCCCCACCTAGTACCTCCATCCCTTCCTACCCACCTCCTTGTTCTCAATCTTAAAAAAAAAAAAAAAAAAAAAACATTGCGCGCAAGTTTCATCATAATAATAATGATAACAATAATAATGATGATTATAATAATAATGATAATAATAATGATAATAATAATACCAAACACTTTTGTGTTCAGATCAAACATAAACTTGCTTGCTGAAACATAAGATGATGATTTTCGTTGATCTGATTTCTACCACACATGAATGAGTATAACAACCAATAAAACAAGCATACTGATATACGGAAATGTATCCTGCAAGTCGTTGAATCTTAGCTGGGTTCAGTTATTGATCAGTTGCATCTGTCTTATGCTTGGGGATGTATGATGGTCAGGGCTACAGATAGATAGATGTACAGCTAGACAGATAGAGGAACATACAGACAGACAGATCGTAAGCTAGATAGATAGACGGATTGTGTGTGTGTGTGTGTGTGTGTGGGGTGTGTGTGTGTGTGTGTGTGTGTGTGTGTGTGTGTAGGACACACACATCTATCTAAACATCTATCTGTCTGTCTGTCTATTTATCTACCTGTGTGAAAAGGTTACAGGAATGGCCTAGTTAACTTCAACATCTTTATTTTACCATGAATATCTTCAGGCAGACTAAAAATTAAAAAAAAAAACCAACCAGTGTGAAGCGAACATTACTTTCCCTAGTTCTATGTCTAAACAGTGTCAAGCGGACATCAGTTGCCGTATTTCTATCTCTAAACGATGACAAGCGAACAAGAGTTGCCCTATTTCTATATCTTTTCCCACATATCCTGAATGTGACAATATGAAGTAGACTTACACAGAAGACCACACTGGTTTTTTTTTTTTGTGTGTGTGTGTGTGTGTTGGTGTCTCAGTATCAGACTGTTCGAACATGTGAATTTATCAACCAGGGACATTGTCCAGAGCGTCTGTGATGATTGTGTTTGGAAGTTTATAGAAATGAAGAGAGAGAGAGAGAGAGAGAGAGAGAGGAACTTTAAACAATAACGAAGAATGTATTTCAGCAAGGATGCTGATCTTCCTACAGCCCCCTCACCCAGACCCACCTCCCCACTCCTATCGATCCCAGATCCCCAAACTCCCAATTCCTCGCATGCAATGTCCTCGATACTCTCTCTCTATCGGTGGCAAAGCAATAAAAGGAACGCCATTTTCCCCCTCTTTCTTTTGCAGTGACGTCAGTTCCGTTTCCTCCTTGATGGCTTTTGAAGTGACAGCAACACGATGGAAACTCAATCCTCTGGCTTTTCACTGTCCTGTGTTTGTTTGCGCGTTGGGCATCAGGTTTGTTGTGTGAAGGAGAACACTGGCTGCCCAGGGAGAAGCAGCCCACAAAGAGAGTGGACATCAATGAATGGAAAGCAGGCATGCCTGTGACTGAAGTCAGCTCAACATCAAGACAGGATAAAACAGATGCATGAGATGACAAACTTTTCATCTGAAAAATAAAAAAAATCAGTGTTTCACACACGCGCGCATACACACACACGCATACATACAGAGAAAAAAAAAAAAAAATATATATATATATATATAATGCTGAACAATTAAGTAGTGGGGGAAAACAAGTGCAGGCTAACAATTCTTCAGTCAGCCATTATAGTAAAGACTTGGCAAAGATTTGAAATTTTAGAAGAGAAAAAAAAATTGAAGATGAAGAAAATGGGGGGAAAATATATCATAAATATGAGAAACCCTTCACTAGCTGCCTGAGAGAACCATCATAATCCCTCTCGAAGGCAGATGTATTTGTATTGCCTGCTCCTAGGCCTTTCGTCCGCTGGATCGGACTCATCAGGGAGACACGGCTGATTGTGTCTGCGCTCCTGGTGTCAAATAGAGACACATCACAGTCCATAATTCTGTGGTGTTATCACCACCAAGGGTTCAAAAAAGAATCCAACAGCACCCCCAA
>CM065733.1:1117917-1125804 GCA_033310375.1 Conus canariensis
TCAAAACTCGATTACTGTAACAGCATTCTTGCCGGTCTTCCCGCTGTCGATATAAACCGACTTCAACGCATACAAAACAACGCAGCCAGACTTGTTTTCCAAATGTCCAAAAGAACCCACACTACACCTCTGTTAGTTAGACTACATTGGCTTCCCATTCATGCGCGCATTCAGTATAAACTCGCAACACTTGCCTTCCGACACTTTGATGAAACATTGCCTGCTTATCTTTCCAACACACTTGTCACTTATCAACCCTCTCGCACTCTCCGCTCTAGCAGTGACAAACTTCTCAAGCTTCCCGGCATGAAACTGAAATCCTTTGGCCAACGTTCTTTCAGTTATCAAGCCCCCCTTGTCTGGAACTCCCTCCCCTCCCAGCTCCGCTCTTCACAGACTCTCCCTGCGTTCAAATCTGGTCTCAAAACGCATCTCTTTCAGAAGTCCTTTTGTCTTTCTACATAGCGTACGAGCTAATGCGTGTTTCCCATGCATTCTCCATCCTTTCGCCTCTTGTACGTGCACGCGCGCTTCCGTGCCTGAATGCTTTGTGCTTTTGCGTGTGTGCGTTCGTGTGTGTGCGTTTACGCGCGTGGGATTTTGTTGCTTCGTGTTGAGTTTGCCCTTTGTGTGTGTGTGTGTGTGTGTGTGGTGTGTGTGTGTGGGTGTGGGTGCTCCCTTCTGCATGTTTTATATTGTATCCCGTGCAGTGTTCACGAAATTGGAGGCGGGTGGGTGGGTGGGTGTGGGTGTGGGGATGGGAGTTGGTTCTTTTCTTCTATTCCCAAATTCTTGTCGAGCGTTGTTCATATAATGTCATGTGTGTGGTGTGTGTGGGGTGGCGGTGTGTGTGTATGTGTGTGTGGGGGGGGGGGGGGGGGGGGCGGGGGAGGGGAGGAGTAGAGTGGGGGATGTGGCTTGTTCATCTGTTTTAGTGCTTGCTTTGTGACCTATTGTTTTGATGCCTTTTTCCCAGTATTGTGCAATGTTTATGGAAACTTTTATTTTTCCTGTATTGTGAAGCGCTCTGAGGATGAGTCTTCTTCTCTCATCGAAGAGCGCTATATAAGCTCGATTTAAAATATATATATATATATATATATATATATATATATATGTTATATATATATAATATATATATATATATATGTTGTATTAAAACCAGTTAAAATCAAGGTTAAAACCACCTACAAGCTTGTTTCGCGCTGTGCGGTCGTCAGGGTGATGACCGCACAGCGCGAAACAAGCTTGTAGGTGGTTTTAACCTTGATTTTAACTGGTTTTAATACAACAAATGTCGCTCCCTTTGTGGTTGAGCACTATTTTTAAAATAACGCTGACTCTTAGCACTATTTCTCTCTCTCTCTCTCTCTCTCTCTCTCTCTCTTATATATATATATATATATATATATATATATATAGAGAGAGAGAGAGAGAGAGAGAGAGAGAGAGAGAGAGAGTCAAATCTGACCACGTCAGCCCTAACACTCCGTCCCCCTTTTCCCCACCCACCCCTGCTGTGAACAATATGAATTGAATTGAACTGGAAGTTGTGTTTGACTTTCCAGTACATTTGGCCTTTTAGGGACCCGCCGTTTGTGCAATGAGGCCAGTCTCATCAAGCATATGGACTGTCGTGAGTCATAATGTCCATTTTTTTGTGTCATATTCATTGTGTTCACGATGATCACGTTTCGCTGCCATATTACAACCAAAAGGCGAGAAAATGGGTCATTATGACGTAACATTGTTTGTGATTGTGACTGATTTCTCGTGAAAACAGTGAAGATCTTGGCTGATGAATACGATCACAGTTTTCACAAAGGTTTTGTTTTTCACATAAAACGGTATATTAGGTTTTTCGACGCTTTGACCTCAAACACAAGAATAACTTTTGTCACCATGCCAAATTTCGGATTCAAATAAAAAAATTTTAAAAAAAGAAGAGAAATCTATTTTTCCTCGACTCTGTCGTTCTATCTGTCTGTTTCTGTCTATTTATCTGTCTGTCTGTTTGTGTGTGTGTGTGTGTGTGTGTGTGTGTGTGTGTGTGTGTGTGTGTGTGTGTGTGTGTGTGTGTTTGTCTGTCTGTGTGTCTGTCTGTGTCCGAATGTGTCTTTCTGTGTGTCTGTCTGCCTCTCTCTGTGTGTTTTTCTGCCTTTCTCTGTCTCTCTGTCTGTCTGTCTGACTCTCTGTCTCTCTCTGTCTCTCTGTCTGTCTGACTCTCTGTCTCTCTCTGCCTCTCTGTCTCTCTCTGTCTCTGTCTCTCTGTCTGTCTGTCTGTCTGTCTCTGATCTTGTCAAATATTGATGTGTAATTGAACGTGAAATGCTACGGCGTTTGTATAATTTGGCGAGAGAAGATAAGATACATTTTCTGTGGTGTTGTCATGCTTTACATTATCTTGAAATTAAATTGTTTCAACCTAACCATCATAATAAGCCTATTAAGTCTGGAAAAAAGCTCTTTATTTTGTCTGAAAACGAGAGTATTATTTTCAACCTGGCTCTGTATATTTACGAAGCTTTAAAAGAGACCGTCTTGTGTCTGATGGTATCTTGGCATGTTTAGTACTGTTCTGGTCATAATCAGCCCCTCCCCCTTCCTCCCTCCCCCCATCCCCCTTGTGTGCATACACCTTGACTTTGACATTGTGTTGGAATTATATTAGTAGTTTTCCATACGTTTTGTATTACTGAAATTCCCCTTTTATAAGAAGCTTTGGTCTCAAACTGAAGGCATGTAATACATATTCGTATTCGTATTCTCTCTCTCTCTCTTCTCTCTCTCTCTCTCACACACACACACACACACACACACACACACACACACACACACACACACACACACACACACACACACACACTGTACTGCACTTTACACCCTTCTTGCTTAATTCCGGAACACCTTCATCCAGAACATTTACGCGCGCTTTCGGGGGAACAAAGCGAGGCACAAAGAGCCGACAGACTCGCCAGTATCCGCCGACAAAGCGCGATTAATGAGCCACCGCTCGTAGTCATTGATCGCCGGCCTCATCGGCTTCCGGCTGAGGCAATTTACGGAACTAGGAGGCCACCTGGGACACCGCAGACCTCCGCCAACGTCGAACGGACCTTAGAGTCGCCCCTCGACTCTGATCCGCACCACACATCGGCGTTAGAATTGAAGAACTTTGAGCTGGTGCTACAGGCCATCTTGTCACCACGTTTGGTACAGATTGGTTCAGCAGTTTTTGGTACAGATTGGTTCAGCAGTTTTTGGTACAGATTGGTTCAGCAGTTTTTGGTACAGATTGGTTCAGCAGTTTTTGGTACAGATTGGTTCAGCAGTTTTTGGTACAGATTGGTTCAGCAGTTTTTGGTACAGATTGGTTCAGCAGTTTTTGTGTAATGTTGCTGACAGACAAACAGCGAAGCCGGCTCCTCCGAAGACAGCGCCTCCTTGGCCGGAAGTAATTTATTAGTCTTCATTGCTCAGCTGGGAAATTAGCAAGCGGACGTTGTCAGTCAGGGAGCTCTCTCTTTTTTTTTTATTATTTTTTCTTGTGTCCATGCAGGTAACACATCAGAAGTTAACACTGGCCAGGATGGGAGTAAGTGTTTAAGTATATATAGACACTGGCGACTGGATTTTGTTCTCAGTGTCTTCATTTTGTCTGAAATTTTACACTTAAAAAAAGATTTGCAGATACATATCAGGATACGTACTAGATGGGAGCATGCAAACATGTATAAATGATTGGACTAGAGCTAGTTTGGGGAAGCCTAGCTAATCGTTGGTGAGTTTGGAGCTCTGAAATATTACGTCAGGCAAGGGGTGGTTAATGCATTCATAGATAAGGAGTGATGCCATTGCTGAGAATCCCCAAAAGTAAATGAAATGGTCGGTGATTCTTGTTCCTCTGTGAACTTTGGTGTTTGGTGTACTTATCGCTCTTGCTTTAAGACCATACAATGCCTCAAAATGTTATCATGGATTATAGAGTTTCAATATGTCTTCCCAATTGTGACGTGTAACCTACAGTAGAGGAAGAGGAGGAGAAAGAGAGAGAGAGAGAGAGAGAAGAGAGAGAGAGAGAGAGAGAGAGAGAGAGAGAACGAATGAACGAATAAACGAATGAACAAATATGTACAATAACTGTAACGGCTAACTTCGTTCAACTGAGCAAAATTGTGTGCCTCTTAAAGGCTTTGTAAATATACGTGCAAATGCTCTTTAAAACTCCTTCATTTTGATTTGTCGTAAGTAAAGCTGCCGAAATGAACACGGAGAGAGAGAGAGAGAGAGAGAGAGAGAGAGGAGAGGAGGGGGGGGGGGGGGAACAAGGAGGGCGGGAGTGAGTGGCCGGGTAGCAGGTTTTTCAGAACCGTTTTGATGCTGGTGTGACACAATATAAATACTACTTTGCCACAAACACCACCGTGGCAAATATTCTAATAGGATTTCAATGGGAGAGCCCCAGCAAGATATATTCCCTCTAAAAGAAACCTTCTTTCTGTCAAATCATGGTCGAATTCATTTAAGGAATAAATGTGTGTGTGTGTGTGTGTGTGTGTGTGTGTGTGTGTGTGTGTGTGTGTGTGTGTGTGTGTGTGTGTGTGTGTGTGAGTGAGTAGAGAGCGTGTGTGTGTGTGTGTGTGTGTGTGTGTGTGTGTGTGTGTGTATGTGTGTGTGTGTGTGTGTGTGGTGTGTGTGTGTGTGTGTGTGTGTGTGTGGTGTGTGTGTGTGTGTGTGTGTGTGTGTGTGTGTGTGTGATGTGTGTGTGTGTGTGCGTCCGTGTGTGTGTGTGTGTGTGTGTGTGTGTGTGTGTGTGTGTGTGTGTGTGTGTGTGTGTGTGTGTGTGTGTGTAGGGCGTGGGTTAGGATTGTGTGTCCACTGCTTTTGTCTGTTAGTTTGTTTACTTTCGCTGTCTCCGTCACATCGCTCACTTAGGTCATACCTGGCGTAGCAAAATGTTGCAGAGTCAAACATGTTTTCGGCAGCAAAGTGGTTGGTGATACTTGTACAAAAATATCACCCGTTGGCGACAAAATTGTCTTGGCATCATAATGGTTTGCTTAATATCTATGCATATCGATGACAATACAAGCCTCAAAACGGTGGACCACAAGGATCTGAAGAAATCCAATGCCAAATGAAAATATGTAGTGGTGTGTGCAACTGTAATGTCTAAACTGCACGCTGTTTAACTCAATGGCCAGTCACTCATGTTTCAAGAGCAGTTTGCCTCTTTCCTCGTGAAAATGGCGCATCTGGCCTGTTTATAATTGTCTCTCTCTCTCTCTTCTCTCTCTCTTCTCTCTCCTCTCTCTCTCTCTCTTCTCTCTCTCTCTCTCTTAGATACGCCGTGAAAATGTGTGACAATCAAAATCAAAATATTGGTAAATGTCTTTAGAATTGAATTTTTAAAAGAAATCGTAAAGAATATCAACAACGAAAATGTTGCAACTAACGGAAGCAGTAAAAATTCACAATATCAGACAATAAATAAATATATATATATAGATAAATCAATACATTAGTAAATAAATAAATAATAAATGAAGAAAAAGATAAAACTATAAGAAAAGAAAACCACGGTCATGGCATGGATGTAGATATTCGGCAACCCGAAAACAGTGATCCAGTAAGAGTTAAAGAGAAAATCTTAAGGCGGGATAAGAAACGGGATTGGATGCCATTTTAATTTCCTTGCTGCATTTCCCTGGGATTTTCAGGGTTTGTTTATCATTCTTTGAAACCATAGTGGCTGCCATGTTTTTCTCCTTGTGCGTTTCCCGCTGTGATCTCAGGGGAGTGTTTCATCTTTCTTTGGTAACACTGTGGATGCTATGTAAATTCTCCTTGCTTATTAAGCTGTGACCTCCTAGTGTTTCTTTATATTGAACTTTGTGGTGCCTTTTGATTCTTCTTGCTGCATTAAGTTTTTTTGATCCTCATGGTGTTTCATCAGCATTGTAACATGAGTGCAGTTCGTTGCAGCCAAGAGCAAAGTGTGATCAACGATTTCTAAAGAGAATTAAGCCCACTCACACAAGCCCCGCGGCCGCGGGCCACCAACAACAACAACACCACACACAACAAACACACACACACCCCACACCCACCCGCGCGCGCGCGCGGCACGTGGTGCGTACACGCACTTACTTACTTACAAAAACGCAACACGTACAAAACACGGGAACCATACGCCCTCACCCCGGGCCCACGCCCCGCGCACGCCCTCAGCACGCGCACTCGCAACAGCGCCCGCGCACGCCTCCCCTCACAAACACCCACAAAAACCCCCACCCACCACCCACCCCCACCCTTAAACACCTACTACACCCCCACACCCCACCCCAACCCCCCAACACCCCAACCATACACAACCCCCCCACCCACCCACCCACAACCCACAAACCCCAACATCCCTCTTCCCCCCCCACACACACCACACCCACACACACACAACAACCACAACCCACACCACACTACACCCACACACACACTACCACTCCTTCTCCTCTCTTTCTCTCTCTCCTCCTAAACACACACCACACATCACACACTTTCCCCCCTTTTAACCTCCCCACCACACACCCCCAAAAACCCCACACCACACACACACTCAACAACCCCATCTTCTCTCTCTTTCCCCTCACACACAACACACAACCACACCCACACCCAAAACACACTACAACACAAAAAAACACACACACACACTCACATCACACACCACAAACACCACACACACACACACCACAACACACAACACACAACTTCTCTCACCACAACACCACCCATAAACACACCAACAACACCCACAACCACACACACACTCACACTCTTCCCCACACAAAACACAACACACACACCACAAACCCCCACACCACCCAAAACCCCACACCACACTCACACAACAAATCACACTCAACTTCCTCTCTCTTTTCTTCTCTTCTCTCTCTAACCACACACAAAACACACACCCAAACAAACAAATATTTAACTCTTTTCTTTTCTCTTCTTTCTCTTTTCTCACAAACACATAAACCACACCACATACACCACACATACACCCACACACATTGTCGGGACAACAACCAAAACACACACACCACACCACACAACAAACCATATTAGGGGCCACCCCACACCCAAAAGCGCGCGCGTTTCGCGCACAACCCCTGTCAGGGGCCCCCACACACAAAAACCAACACACAAAAACCCCCACACACACACACAACAACAACCCCTATAGGGAACCACAACCCAAAACACACCCAACACAAAAACACTTCAGGGACACACCACCCGACAACACACAACACCACACAACCACTTTAAGGGAACGCCCCACATGGCGCGCCGCGTGCGCGAAAAACCACACATATGGGGCACACCACACAACCCCAAACAAACACACAAAAACAACACCCACACCACACACAACACTATCAGGGCACACCACCACACCCAAACACACACAAACACACCCACTTTAGGGAACACACCAGCCACACACAGACACACCCCACACACCAACACACACAGCCACACACACACATCACACAAAACACACACACAAACACCCCACACACTATCAGGGCACACATACAGACAAACACACCACACAGAACACAGACACCCAAACATACATACATAGACACACACACAACACAACACACACACAACCCACCCACAACCAACACTTCAGGGACACAACACAACAAAAAAAACACCCACACACGCACGCACGCACGAAGCACAACCCACACACACCCACCACACAAAACAACAACCCCACACACACACGCAACACTGGCGGGAAAACACCCGAGAGAGAGAGAGTGAGGAGGAGTGAGAGGAGAGAGAAAAGAGAAGGGGGCGGAGAGAAGGGGA
>CM065733.1:1135904-1155904 GCA_033310375.1 Conus canariensis
CAATATGCAGCTTTTCCTGATGGAAGAGCTCTTAAAACAGTTGAGGGCCTTCCATCATATAAGTTTTCATCAGTGCTCAGCTCGTCCAAATGAACATAGAGTAATGAATGTAATGCAAGATCGAGCGGATATTCTCCCTCATAAGTAGTTTTGTCTGGTGTAACTATAAATTCATGATCGCTTGATCGATTGTTAGTTGCAAAGCCTAACATTTTAGCTAGCTCTACATCAAAATGGTAACTTACTCTTTTTTCTTCAGGTTTGAATGTCAACATTACTTTCAAATTTGCATTGTTAAGTTTGAGAGTAATGTCGAAGTTACTCATTGCTTCTTTCAGCGAGCAAAACCCGTAATAACCATCAGGTATGGTTAACTGGCTAACTAAGTTTAATATATTATCAAATTTTTTAATCTTATTATTTTCCTTGGATTCACTTATATTAAACCATACGACTTTGTAAAAAATTTCATGGAGTGCAACCTTTGGGTTCCGCATTCATTATCAATAGCATATTCTAAAAACGAAGGACTGTCTTGAGTTGTTATTGTTACAAACATTTTTAAAACAATTTAAAAATGAGTGCATTCAAATATACTAATGCAAAATATTCTGTTGGGCCGCACTACAATCTTAAAAATATAACAACTGACACCCTTGACATTTCTGTGACTCAGTCTGACGCCTTTCAAGTAAAGGTTAGTACTCCATTGGATCGTTATCTTAACCCTCCTATTAAAAAAGACTACATCACGAAAGTGTGGTTCAGTCATCCGATGCAGTTTTATCAGAACCAGTTAAACTTTGCTGTGTTTTGTGCATCAACTGGGTGTGGAGTGTCGTATGCGGATCATTTAAATCATCCTGATCCTTTGGTGAGGTCAGTGTATAGATTTCATTTTTATTACACCTTCAGACGTATTTTATCTGAACTGCAAGCGCCATTACCAAATGACAAAACGTTTAATCCATTCAGCAACAGAATAGATTACAAGGCTTTTGAAAGGATCTGTAACGAATTTGATATTGACCCAAAGACAGACTTTAGACAAAAGTTGGATCTTAATCATGGTTTAGGCACCCTTTATTTTTGGGGCGTGCACAGAAAGTATAACTATGATTGGAATCCTCCTTACACATCTTTCTCTTCAGGCACAACTGTTCACCTCGGGTCCATAGAGCAAGAGCATAAAACAGCATGGACAACATTTATTTTGGATACTTCTAAGGGCCTAACTAGAGCGGGAATAGAACGAATAAACGACTCTATTCGTACTTACGTTTGGTGTTTGCTAGGTTCGCAAGCACAAACGAGATCAAACATAATTGATCCTTCTACTGGCTTTGACGCCCAAAAACAGTATTTAGCAAATTTAGAGGATTCTATTAATTCTGCAATTGATTTGCCTTCAAGTATTAAAAGGTACCAAAATGTTTTGCAATACGCAAGATCGAAAGTAGACTTTGCTGTCGGCACTGGTTTATACATGCTGCCTTCTGACCTCAGACTCCAGATAGGAACAATAATAAACTATAATAATGAAATCCTTGTGGCTGGCAATGAAGAGAAGGTCGGAAAAAACGACATAAATTCTAAGCCAGCAATAGCAATAAAAAAAGAAGTCCCAAGAATAAGTCATCCAATCCCCAAGGCCCAAAGCCCAAAGGCCATTGAAGACGCGCGTGATGACCATGAATATGAAAAGACGGCACTTGTTATTGGATTAACTGCCCTAGGATTACTTGGTCTTTATCTTACTAAAGAGTAACCCAACTATTAAGACAACTAATGCCCATAAGTGCTCAGCCATAAAGCCAACTACTTTACTTGCGGCAGACAAAAGCCAGCTAACGATCCCTCCTATTATACCAGGCAAAGAATCTATTGCCTTACTGGCTAATTTTTTTAATAAACTTGCAAGATGATCAAGTTGTTTTTTTACCCATGATTTATCAGGAGATGGTGGCGGAGGCACTAACCCTTGCCCACCGCCGCCTGTAATAGCCAACACCAGTGTACTTATTGCAAATCCTAAGGCTGTTATAACACTTGCTAATGTGACACCTTGCTCTCTAAACAGTGTTCTTATTCGTTCTGCTAGCGTCGTGTCTTCATACAAAATTCTTTGGATAGTTTCTCTTATTCTGCTCACTTGAGTTCTTAATTGTTCTCGGTTAGTAGACAGCACTTCTAGTCTTGCTGATCTCTCTTGTTCAAGATCTTTTAGTCTTTGTGTTATTCTTTCTTTAACACCAGGTCCTAAGTTGTGGTCATCAGCCTCAACTAGTTTTTCTTTTTCTCTTTTTATATGCTCATCTAGTTCACCCAGTTTTGCTAAATTGTTTGTTAATTCGCCTCTGATGCTTTTCAAAGCATGATCAAGGGCCGTTATTTCTCTCATAGGTAGCGGCGGATCGTGCATAGTTTTTAATGCTTCTGAAAAACTGGTTTCTATTATTTCGTCTGCTGTTGGGCTTAAATCTTTAAGGGGTATGTTTTGTATTTGGTTATCTGTTGGGAGTTCTTGTAGTGTGTTTTGAAGTTTAGCAACTGCCTCACTGTCTAATCTTCGCGGTTTAGCAATGCCAAGGCGATTTTGATCGCTCACACTGAGCCTTTGTCTAATTGTAGTCTTTGCTAAAAACTTTGATGGGTCTGGTTTAGATGTAAGCTGAACAAGTTCACCTTTATCATTTTTAAAAAACAAGTGATCATTTTTTGTTTCAAAATCATTAGGGTCTATAAATTCGGGAGGTTCTTGGCCTAAACTTTGGTACAATGATCTGACCTTACTTTCTGTTAATTCATGTCGCAATGAGCGCGATGGTTGTGTCAAAGGAGTCATTTCACTCATGTCGTCTCCAGGATCAAAAACATCATAATCTTCAATGCCTGCCATGTTTTTAAATAATTAACTTTTTATTTTGTTTTATAAAAAAATGTCACAAGCATATGGCTCGATTCTTGACCCGCATAGAAGACTGAAAGAGCCCTTTGGCGTGAAGGGAAATAAACAGAATATTATTGTTCCAAATAATCCATCTACTATTGATTCAGATCAAATTCTTACTGTTAAATTTCCAGACCTAGGAGCAGATGAAGTGATTGTGCCGGGATCTGCACGACTTACTTTCAAAATAGAACTCGAATCAGCAACAGACGCAAACAGGACAGTAGTCCAGAATCTGGGACGGGCAATCGTTAAGAAAATTTCTATAAAACTTGAGGGGCAAGAAATATTTTCTTTACACAATGCAGACATATTTCTAATCTATTGTGATCTATGGCTAACCGATAATGAAAGGGCCGATCTTGCGTTTCAAGGAATTGAAAATAACGAAGCACTAAAACACAGAATAGACGCCGAAGATGCTAAAGACGGTAACAAGTATGAAGCTGTAAGTTATGCGTTTGGAAATCGCTTTTCTATACCCTTGGATTTTGAGTTGTTAAAAGCGCATGCGCCATACTTTCAAGGAGCATTAAAAGACAGATTGTCATATGAACTAACTTTTAATGAATACAAACGTGTCATTAAATCTACAGACACTGATTCCAAGTACAGCATTTTCGACATCTCGTTAGAGTTTGACATTGTTAGCAACCCTAACTTAGCAAGGCTGATTGAGCAACAATATCAGTCAAAATTAGCAATATATTACGAAAGAGTGATTCATCATTCAAAATATCCTAAAAGCAGGGCAGACACAATATGGAACTTTAGTTTTAGTGCTGCAGCAAGATCCCTTAAAGGTATTTTATTGCTGTGTGAAGATGAAGAACCATTCAAAAGACAAAGTGAAAAATTTATTAATCCTAAAATAACGAAAGTACAATGTTCAATTGAGGGTAGTCCTAACCAAGTCTACGGTAGCGGGCTTAAACCTTATCATCATTTTGATGAAATAAGAAAATTGTTTGGAGGCGGGAGGTGTAGAAATCCAACAGTAGACCTTGTGTCTAAAGATCTACACCTTCACAGTGTTAGACTTGATGAATATTTAACAACGAAATACGGTTTATGGATTGACCTAAGGTCAACAGAAGATAATCAGTTGCATGGGAGTGGGAGAACAGTTAAAGACGTAATAAACATTCAAATTGATAAAGAAAAAGAGAGTGATAAACCACTTAATGTACATTTGTTTTTAATATATGATGCGCAGCTGAATATTCAAGATAACAGATTGAAAGATATCCAATACTAAATTATTTTTATTTTAAAAAAGCATGTCTGTTACGACTTATCCAAAAGTGCCCAAAGAAGAGAACTCTGCTGCTGTAGACATAAAAACTTTCAGATTAACCAACATTACACAAATGCAACAAAAACTAGAGCAGGACCTTTCAAAATACAGTAAAACCAAACGAAGGTATTCTGCTGTCTTTAATGCTGTTACATATGTTAATACTGGAGCATCGATCACTAGTGCTCTATCAGCAGGAACAAGTGTAGGTCTCTTAGCAACAGGCGTAGGTGCACCGGCAGCTTTACCTCTAGGTGGTTTGTCTTTAACTCTTGGTTTATGCTCAATAGCTGCAGGTGCTGTCAGCAAAAAAATAAAAGCTAAACTCCAAAAGCACACAGCTATAGTTCAACTAATAACAGCTAAACTTAGTTCCTTCAAACTGATAATTGATAAAGCACTTGCCGACTCAAACATCACGGATGAAGAATTTAGTCGCCTACAGGCTGATTTTGAGGACTACAAAAGACAAAAGTTTGATCTTCAAAGAAAGGCAAGGGCAACTTTTTCTCAACAGCCAGACACTGACCAGATAAAAAAGGAATGTTTAAAAAAAGTAAACGAAACATTAAACTCTGTTCTAAACAGCTCACATTAACAACCCCAAAGGGCGTTTATACTTTAGTTTATGAGTCCAAGCACAAAAAGACCGTTGATATTGATTCTGATTAACTTTTATTTTTTTGATTTAAATAAATATTTTGAGTTAGAAAAGAAGCTCAACATGGATAAGATATATGAAGGTTCAGATGAATTGTTTGAAGCAATGCTCGAGGAAGAGCGTTTGTCAAAAGCTTTAAATGAGGTCGTTTTAGAAGTTATTGATCCAACAAAGGTACAGACAAGCGTTGTACATGCTATTTCTCAAGTTCCAAGTAAACTAACAATAAACCCTCCAGTTAAAGTAAGGTTAGTTGTTTTAATCGACTATATAACAATAAACGAAGAAAATCTAGAAGTCTGGGTCTCAACTAAACAGCAGACTATTCTTTCTTATAATGACTTAACACCTGGTTGGGCAGATCAACTTCTTACACAGTTTAATGAAGCCTCTGAAGCAGCTAAAATGAGAGGCTCTGGTTGGTCAGAGGGTGAAGTCCTAGACATCAGATTAAGACAGGCTAAGTATGAGCCGATTGTAGGCAAGTCTTACATTCCACTGCCTCCAACATTAGTTGCAAAGAAAGCAGTTTTGAACATAAAAAATTCAGACGACAAATGTTTTATGTGGTGCGTTCTTGCTAGGCTGCATCACGTTGCCAAAAATGCAGAGAGAGTATCTAACTATTTACAGTGGGCCAATGATCTTAACTTTAACGGCCTTGAATTTCCTATGGCTGTAGACAAAATTGATCAGTTTGAAGAACAAAATCCACCAATAACTGTTAATGTCTACACATGGTCTGAAGAAACCAACCTTCTGCCAATTAGAGTGTCAAAGAACAGTCCAACAATAGGCGAACCAACCAAAACTCATGTAGACTTACTCCTAATGCAAAGCCTTAATGGGTTGCACTACACTCTAATACGCACAATGAGTAGATTACTAGTGCATACTACAAAACAACATAGCAAACAAGAATTTTGTAGAAAATGTTTAACAAGAATTCCGTCTGTTCAAGCTGCGAGTGAACATGTAAAACATTGTATTAGCCCAGTTGACTGTGATACAGAACTAATTACGCCCGGAGAAGGCAGTAAAGTTAGTTTTAAGAACTGGAAACGGTTGCAAACTAGTCCATATGTTGTTTACGCAGACTTCGAATCACTCATTGTTCCTTATGAAGGACCAACCCCACAGAAACTTCCTAAAACAGTCTTAATGAGTAATCATCAGATTTGCTCATTTGCCTTCATCATTGTTAGGTCGGATGGCGCCCATTCAAAGCCAGAATTATACAGAGGACCAAATGCTGCAAAATACTTCTTAAAACGCATGCAGCAAGTGCGTAATGCCTGTTCTAATAATCTAAACTTATCTGAAATCATAATGACGCCTGAAGACCAACAACAGTATGACTCAGCCACTCACTGTTGGATTTGTGGGGCGGCCTTGGTTGCCACCGCAGAGAATCCAACAGTAAGAGACCATGATCACATTAGTGGAAAGTTTAGAGGAGCAGCACATAACAAATGCAATCTTCAACTAAAGTTTGAACCAAAGACATGGAAGCTGCCTATATTCTTTCACAACTTGCGAGGTTACGACTCTCACCTTATAATGCAAGCAGTAACCAGCGACTTCAGGGTGTCATGCATTGCACAGTCATCAGAAAAGTACATGTGTTTCACTTTAAATAACATGTCTTTCTACGACTCTATGCAACACATGATGGGTTCATTAGAGTCACTGGCTATGTCCTTAAAGTCCTGCCCAATAACAGAAGAATATTTTGACCCAACTCTTGTTAGAAAGGGCGTTTACCCTTATGAGTACATGAACAGTTGGGAAAGGTTTGATGAAGATACACTTCCGCCTAAAGGCGCGTTCTTTTCTAGTCTCAGAGGAAAGGACATCAGTGATTCTGATTACCAGCATGCTCAAGATGCGTGGCAGAAGTTAGAGTGTAAAACGATGGGAGACTATCATGATTCTTATTTAATGGCGGATACCTGTTTGTTGGCGGACGTCTTTGAAAATTATAGGAAGACCTGCATGAAACATTACAGCCTGGATCCTGCGCATTATATTTCTGCGCCCGGGATGAGCTGGGACGCTTTCTTAAAATTTACTGGAGTACAAATTGATTTATTGTCTAACCTGCCAATGCTTCAGATGATTGAAAACGGATTGCGTGGGGGAATCAGTATGGCGTCGCACCATTACTGTAAAGCAAACAACAAATACTTGGACAACTATGATCCAAGTAAAAGGTCTAACTATCTCATGTATTTAGATGCAAACAATCTGTATGGATGGGCAATGGCGCAATCACTTCCATTACGCAACTTTAAAATGTACACAGGACTCAAAGACATTCAAAAGTTTTTAAAATGGCTACCTACTCTAGAAGCTGATCGTAAAAGAGGTCTCATTCTAGAAGTTGATTTAGAATATCCTCATGAACTTCATGATTACCATAATGACTATCCATTAGCGGCAGAAAGTCTAAAAGTGTCAATGACAGAACCACCTAAACTTGTGCCTAATCTTCGTGACAAAAAAAATTATGTCTGTCATTACAGACTTCTTCAATTTTATTTAAGACATGGTTTGAAGTTGACAGCTGTTCATCGTATAATTGCTTTTGATCAAGAACAGTTCATGAAACCATACATAATGAAGAACACTGATCTCAGAACTAAATCCACAGATGCTTCAGAAAAAGACTTTTTCAAGTTGATGAACAACAGCTGTTTTGGAAAGACTATGGAAAATCCGCACAAGCGTAAAGATGTTAGATTGGTCACCAGAGAAAACGTTGCAATTAAGTTGACTTCAAAACCTAATTATCAGGACTTCAGAAGATTTCATGATCAGCTTTTTGGCATAATGATGAAAAAAAAGAAAGTCAAATTGGATAAGCCCGTTTTTATTGGGTTTACTGTTTTAGAGCTGTCGAAGCTTTTGATGTTAGAATTTCTTTATGACTACTTTAAACCCTTGTATCCGGAGTCCAGAGTTCTGTACACAGATACAGATTCCTTTGTAATCGACATCCCTACTGAAGATTTTTACAAAGACATGGAATTAGCTAAAGGGCATGCGGGATGGTACGACACATCTGATTACCCTAAAGATTCGCCTTTGCATTCAGATATTAACAAGAAGGTTTTAGGTAAGATGAAGGATGAATTATCTGGTGGTGTGATCAAGGAGTTTGTTGGTTTGAGGTCGAAAATGTACAGTCTTTCAAGCCAAAAAAAAGTTGTTAAAAAAGCAAAGGGAATATCTCGCAGTGTTGTGCAGTCAAGCATATCCCATGACAACTATAAAAAAGCATTGTTTGACAATAAGACTTTTCATCATGACAACGTAAAACTACGATCTAATCTACATGAGATCAACACAACTGTTGTAACAAAGAAGTCATTAGATAGAACAAACACAAAACGTGTGTTTGTTAATCCAGAGTTTTCATATGCAATCGGGCATTGGAGAATAGTATAATCATATGGGCTTATATTTTTCAGCAATCGCACGTTCAATTATATCATCATCTAATTTAGCAAAATTAATATTATTTATTAATGCTAGATGTGCTTTAATTTTTTTTGTCATTTCACAATATTCATGTTTCCATAAATCAAAATCAAAATAAAAGCTTTGGGGTTTAAAGCGATTGTCTGGCCAGAGATTGTCAATCTTCTCAAATACTTCTTTAATGATATACTGATACTCAAATAAATCTTGCATTAATTTTAAAGACTTTTCCTTTGCCATTTCTGCCATTTCCCTTTGAGCTTCCATTTTAAACCCAAATGTATTTGCGTAGATTAAAACAGTTCATTAAGCTTAACTATATCACCAACCAATTCAACCAAATTATTATCCATTACTGCTAAATGCGCTCGAATTTTTTTTATCTTTTTAATATATTCTTGCTCCCAATCAAAATTTGAGGTTTTGTCTAGCATGGCATGATCAATCTTCTTAAATATTAGTCTAATAGCAAGATTATAATCAAATATTTCTCGCATTATTTCTAAGGACTCTTCCTTCACCATTCTTGCTTCCAGTGCCATTTTACGTAAGGATTCTTCCTTTTCCATTCTTGCCGCCATTTTAATTTAAATTAAAAAATAATTAAGCGACTGTGTCTGGAGGGATTATCTGCAGTTCTTCCTTCACAAAAGATCTTCGGGGGGCTGGTCGTTTTGTTGTGTCAGTTTCTCGTAAATAATACACGGGCGGATTCATTTTCACAATTTTTTTTATCTCATATGGATCAACACTCCAAACTGGATCTGTTGCCCTGATGCGGGTGTCCCCTTCTGCTTCTCCCGGCGAATAAAGGTATCTCACTTTCAAACCAAATGGTAATAGTTTGCTTGATGAAGACTCTCCTTCAACAACATTTATTGTTTGTTTTCTGATTGCTTGTACTGGTTTTAGACCTTTAAATTCTTCATTATTCATTGCACGTAGAACTGAGGGCAGTCTTCTAACCCATTCTGTGTTGCGAGAATTGTCAATCAGCTCTCTGTGATACTGGTAGGAGAAAAGTCTTTCAGATAACTGTTTGTTAAAGTTTTCAACCAAACCCTGTGATCTGTGAACACCCGGAATGCCTCTTTTAATGGTAACTCTATGTTTTAACAATAATTGATTCACTTGACCTTTAAATTCTTTTCCGTCATCGACTTGAATCATGCGAGGATAAGTTAAGGGTCCTCGTTGATATATCAGTTGTATAGCGACAGCAACAGCAGAAGCACTCTTTTGTGTTAATGGTTCAGCATCTTTGTATCTTGAAGCTATGTCAATGACTGTAAGTGCGTACTTAAATCTTTTTCGTCTAATCGTATCATGGGGTAAATATAAAAGATCCATTTGATGGGTGTCGTTCGGTATTGTGTTGACAAAGTGTGGTCTTTGTATTCGTTTAGGCGCTGGTAAATAAATTTGCCAAATCGCTTGTTTAGATAACCATTCTTTTGCTGTTTGTTCACTGACTCCCGCTGCTTGGCTAAGCTTTTTAATTGCCGTTATTCCCTTCCAATATCCTTTTGGAGAATAATAGATTTTGTACATTTTTATTCAGCCAATACTTTGTGCAACAAAATACACAGCGGTCATGCCAAAGACAATAAACAATATTTCTTGCATCTTTTGTTTTTCTGATGGTTGATAAAAGTCGCTAAATTTTGGTGGGGGCAATGTTTCAACTTGTTTGCCTGTTACTAGAAAATATTCTTTTATTGCTTGGTCAACATCTTTAAATGTGTAAGCTGCATGTCCCTGTTGTTTAAGTCTGTCGTTAATAAAATCTAACTGCTCCATTCTTTGCTTTTCATAGGTGTCTTGTGCAGTGGCTAGTTGCTCCATAGCTCTGTTATGTCTTTTTCTCTCATCGTTATTTTGTAGTTTACTAAATGCGTAATTACTTCCGCTAAAAGCAAGCGCATTAACCACAGCGCCACCAATCATCATTACGAGTGAAGCCATTTTTATAAATGTATTTTTTTTAATTTTACATATTGATACTGTCTGGAATTATTCCTTGCTTAACTAGAAAATCTTTCGTAGCAAATGAAGCTGTAATAACAGCAATCAACTTTGCTGAGTCTTCAAAGCCTAGTTTGCCAAGATCTGCTGGTTTTATTTTTAACAGGCTTTTACCAAGCATTGTGTATCCTACACTTAGACCTCCAATAACAGCAGAATGGTATACGAGGTTAGCAACAGTTTTTTCGGTGCTCATTTTTTAAAAATAAAATAATATTTATTATTATTAATAAAACATGAACTGCGATGATTTACTTCCTGAACTTACAAATGATCAAGTTGATGACCAAGCTATTATGCGTCAAAAGGAAAGGCTGTATTCTTTGGCGGCGTGTGGAAAAACAAAACAGTACCTTGGAAATGAATTCAGCATAGAACAGATTCAACAAATGTCGCCACAAGACATTGTAAAGTATCACAACAGGTATGAAGCGCAACTGGGGTCAAGAATGGTAAAAAGTGTTGGGCAAACGGTTCTTAGTTTGTACACTAAACTAGTTAGTAGATTTGCTCCCATTGATTCTGAACAAGATTTTATGTATGATTTAACGCAGGATCCAGTTTTAACAAAGTCATTAGAGTCTCTAGGATGTGATCTATATTACAGATTTGGAACATTATTGTCGCCATTAATCATGGGATTAATTACTTTTAATCATATAGATTTTGTTTCCCTTCAAAATGACCGAGCCAGAAAATCAGCAGAAAACATTGATGGAGAAAGTGACCAGTAAAAAGCCTCCTCATCCTGGGCGTGTTGCAGCAGGAAAAAAATTAGCAGAGTGGAACAAACAAAAAAAATTAATGTTGCAATCACAGAATATAACTCATAATGAAAACATAACACCGCCAACGCCAGCTGTAAATACACAAGTTGATTCAAGACCTACAACACCAAAGTCGACATGGATTATTTGGATTAAAAGAGTTAGCATTTTTGGCGTCATTGCTGTTGGTGGGGGTGGTTATTACGTTTATAAAACATATAAAGAAAGACAGCAAAAACCAAAGCAGCCCAAAAAATCACAGCCACTAAATACAAAATCTGAACAAAAAAGAATACCAGAACTGCCAACAACAAAATCTCATTTTGATCCATTTGATATGCAGTAATATTTCAAGAACTTAATAAATAATTATAAGTGACTTGAATAAGAACTTGATAACGACTTGATGACGACTTGATAAAAACTTAAATAAGAACTTGATAAGAACTTGATGACGACTTAATAAGAACTTAATGACGACTTGATAAAAACTTAATGACGACTTGATGACGACTTGTTAAGAACTTGAATAAGTACTTGAATAAGTACTTGAATAAGAACTTGTTAAGAACTTGATGATGACTTGTTAAAAACTTGATGTTGACTTGTTAAGAACTTGAATAAAAACTTGTTAAGAACTTAAATAAGAACTTGAATAAGAACGTGATGCCGACTTGAATAAGAACCTAGAACGACTTAATGACGATTTTTTTTCACAATTAATTGTTACATTCTTTTCCGGGGAGACAACTCCCTTCTGCCTTTATGTAGTATCTAGGTCAGACATGTCTGGCCCCGGCTTACTCAACTGCACAATAGCCGAGTCGAAGCGCCGCACTGTTTGCTAGTTCGTGTCAAGTTACACATAAGGGCGTCAGGCCGCCACGCGGCATTGTATAAATTTAGACGGCGTCGTTCAGTACAGGCGTTAGACGTCATTGTATAAATTTAGGCGGCTAAATTTCTAAACATATCAAAACATGTTTCTTACCTTCCCCCAATCACAAGACTAGATAGAATCAGCTGATTAGTAACAGTGACGACATTTCCGCCCAGCACTTGTGTTGTTAGCAACTGAACCTAGCTGTCTTGTCATCTGCGGGTGTGCAGTGCAGTCGTGTTTTCAGTTAGAAAGTGTTGTGTTATGTCGCAAGACAGTATCTCTTCTGAGATAGAACTTCTTGAATCACAAACCGTTCATCAAGAATTGCTAGATTACTCAAGACAAAAATGGGAAGATTGGTTGAGACAACATATTGGAATCTCACCTTCCTATTCCTGTAAACTGAGGGTGATATCTCGATTGCTGAGACCGTTCACACGTGAACGGTACTATTTTTAGAATCCTATCTGTCGGAGCTGGCTTGTCTGGAAGACCTACCGTTCACGCGTGAACGGTACTATTTTTAGAATCCTAGAATTCTTGAGAATAAGTGCACTTGGTGGCTGCTTAGAATAATCTTCAACAACGTGCCACGATTCTACGCTTGTGTGAACACACATCCCACCCCTTTTCAGACACTCCCTATTCAGATAGCTTTCAATAGCCAGTCATTCCTCACAATAGAATGAAATCCCAACTTGGTTGACAAATAGCCCTCCTAAGAATAAAGGCATGGTTAACCAAGTCCCCATTGTTTTGTTTGTTTACTTCTTAACGGTCCAGTGACAGAGAACTATAAAACAGATAATCCTACACATTATGTATGTTTGTAAAGTGTTTACTATTAGAGAACTATAAAATAGGCATTCTGGGTAAGCCGCCGGAGCAGCAGCGAAACCGGCTTTAGCCGGTTGGAGCTGGCGGAGGTGGGTGAGCCAGAATGCCTATTTTATAGTTCTCTACCTGTCTCCAGACAAAAGGCTTTTGTGGTGGGTGATTGGTCTGTGGAGGTTCAGCGGCACTAACCCGCTTTCCACGCAAATGAGAGTTGCTTCCCATGAGTGGCGGCGAAAACGTCGACCTTTTCACACGAAAAAAAAAAAAGAAGAATTTTTTTTTTTTTTTTTTTTTTTTTGCAAGCTTGGCTTTAACTGTAACCCACTCATCTCAATGGTGGTTGTTAGATTACTACTCTGTCGGCGAAGGTCAACAGAGTAATGACATTTCGGTGACAAACGTTCTAAGATTCGAATATCCTCACCCTTGTGTAATAGCTTTCACCTTTAGGTCAGTCGTAATACTTTGCTCTGTCGTCAACACTTGAGGGAACAAACCATATCTACGTGAGGGAACATAAAGGCTAGAGTATAACTAGTTCCCAAGAGAGATCTGGCTCTATCTGAACAGTGTGATTCGACACTGACCTTCCCTCTATCTAATAACCAAAGTGTTAGCCCCCCCCCCCCCCTCCAGTTTTACCACCCTCCCCTGCCCTCGTAATACGAGTTTTAGAACACTCTTGCTATCAAAACCTATTAGCAAAAGTACAATATATGCTACAGAAACTCTTGTTTTAAAAAAGTTTCACGTAGTAAATATACATGTGCTTTTTACACCTTTGCGCCAGTCACGAAATATTTTGTGAAGAAGTTTCACGACTTATGCTCAGTAACTCGCGACTGAGAGGAGAGAAGAAAGCCAGTCTAACGTTATGTAAACACGTGATAGCACGTTGAAGAGACGCATGCCATCGCTCATAGACATACCACCCCATTTCCCACCCATCCCCAGCCCCTCACCCCTTGTGCCAGCCACCCTATGGGATTTCTTGTCGACCGGGAGAAGATAGGCATGCTGAGTTTCCGCTCCTCCCAGCGAAAGCAGCATTGGTAAGATAGGAACTGCCTTTCTGTGTGTCTTTGCCAGTTTGCCTCAAAGTTCAGTGTTCTTCCTGATGAGCACGATGCATGCCATTGGCGGAGTTGTGAACATCCTCATGCAAAAAAAAAAAAAAAAAAGTAAGTCGATGGCGCTGAAAAATATGACATTGACGACACAAGAGAAGAGAAAACTTTAATCAAACGTTCCTCAAACAAGAAAATCCAATGTGCGTGGATTACTTTTTTCATGCTGTTCCCAATTTGACTATGAAAGAAACCAAAGTTTATGAAAACAAAAATGAAAATATATTTCACAATGAGCAAATGCTCTTAAATCTGATGCATGTTCCAATGTATTAAAACATTACTTATTTGCACAGAAATATAGTGGGGAAAAAAATATAGAGAGAGAGAGACAGACAGACAGACAGACTGACTGACAGACAGACAGACAGGCAAACAGACATGCGGGCACGCAGGCAGGCAGGCTGGCTGGCTGGTAGACAGACAGACAGACAGACAGACAGACAGACAAAGGCAGAGGGATGGAATGAATGATAGCCACCCACCCCCACCCCTCAACCCCCACCTCCCCACCCCCACCCCACCCCAGGCAGACAGCTGCTGTACTGTTTTGCCGTTCAAGACCTTGAGGTCTGGGGTGAAAAGAGCGTGTTCTGTTCTTTATCTTCTGGCCGGCTGGCACGAGAATTCTGCCACAGATACCGTCATTCAAGGGAAAGAAATACATAGATATATTTAAGAAGAAAAAAAAAGAAAAAAAAGAACATAGACCAGATGATTCTGATGCATTCTTCCGTCTTGTCCTTTTTCTAACAGCTGTCGTAACTGGATATCTATTGAGCAACAATCTAATTTGTATATCAAAGCTAAAACAACAACAACAACAACAATGAAATAATCATATCATTCCCACGTTTGTCAGTTAAAAACCTCTTAATAACTAGGGGGAGAGAGAGACAGAGAGACAGACATACATACAGACAGACAGACAGACAGGCAGACAGAGTTATAGAGACAGAGAGAGATTCAGTTCACCTTCGTCACCACCCCTCTATCTCCGCTACATCACCCCAATACCCATCCTTCCCCAGAACTACACAAGAAAATAAAAAAGAAAAGAAAGAAAGGAAAGAAAACAGACTGATGAAAGAACTCCAACACCGTCACCAGACGTTCCCACCCTGCCATAGATCAGCTCTACCTGCTGTAAACCCGTCGTGTTTCCTCCTTACCTGCCAAATGCAAAAGAGGGCAAGTGAAAACACAGGTGGCGGCATGTATATAAATATATGGGGAGTGAGATGGAGCCAGGGATAACAGGTCACGCGCCATCAGTAGTAAAGATCCCTCCCTCGCCATTCACAACCTTTCTACAGAGATAAGGAACGTTTTTTTTTTTCATCTTCTCCCCTTCCCCAAGAATCCAGCTTCCTCTGCTCGTCCGCTTCCACCCCCCCCCCCCCTACACACACACACCTCCTGCTACCTCCGTTCCCCTTGGTCACCCAATCTCCCCCCCCCCCCTCCCTCCCCTTAACCTCCCTGCCGTATCTATCTTCTTCCCACCCAAACTTTCCTTTCCTGAGAGCCTTTTTTTTTGCCTGTTCTCAGCAGCCTTAGGAGAATAGGAATAGTACACAGAGTGTGTGGGAGAGTAGGAATAGTACACAGAGTGTGTGGGGGAGTAGGAATAGTACACAGAGTGTGTGGGGGAGTAGGAATAGTACACAGAGTGGGTGGGGGAGAGTAGGAATAGTACACAGAGTGTGTAGGAGAGTAGGAATAGTACACAGAGTGTGTGGGAGAGTAGGAATAAACACAGAGTGTGTGGGAGAGTAGGAATAAACACAGAGTGTGTGGGAGAGTAGGAATAAACACAGAGTGTGTGGGAGAGTAGGAATAAACACAGAGTGTGTGGGAGAGTAGGAATAAACACAGAGTGTGTGGGAGAGTAGGAATAAACACAGAGTGTGTGGGAGAGTAGGAATAAACACAGAGTGTGTGGGGGAGTAGGGATAGTACACAGAGTGTGTGGGGGAGTAGGGATAGTACACAGAGTGTGTGGGGGAGTAGGGATAGTACACAGTGTGTGGGGGAGTAGGGATAGTACACAGTGTGTGGGGAGTAGGGATAGTACACAGAGTGTGTGGGGGAGTAGGGATAGTACACAGAGTGTGTGGGGGAGTAGGAATAGTACACAGTGTGTGGGGGAGTAGGGATAGTACACAGTGTGTGGGGGAGTAGGGATAGTACACAGAGTGTGGGGGGGAGTAGGAATAGTACACAGTGTGTGGGGGAGTAGGAATAGTACACAGTGTGTGGGGGAGTAGGGATAGTACACAGAGTGTGTGGGGGAGTAGGGATAGTACACAGTGTGTGGGGGAGTAGGAATAGTACACAGAGTGTGTGGGGGAGTAGGAATAACACAGAGTGTGTGGGGGAGTAGGGATAGTACACAGTGTGTGGGGGAGTAGGAATAGTACACAGAGTGTGGGGGGAGTAGGGATAGTACACAGTGTGTGGGGGAGTAGGGATAGTACACAGAGTGTGTGGGGGAGTAGGGATAGTACACAAATGTGTGGGGGAGTAGGATAGTACACAGAGTGTGGTGGGAGTGATAGTCACAGTGGGGGAGTAGGATATACACAGTGTGTGGGGAGTAGGAATAGTACACAGTGTGTGGGGGAGTAGGAATAGTACACAGTGTGTGGGGGGAGTAGGGATAGTACACAGAGTGTGTGGGGAGTAGGGATAGTACACAGTGTGAGGGGAGTAGGAATAGTACACAGTGTGAGGGGAGTAGGAATAGTACACAGTGTGTGGGGGAGTAGGAATAGTACACAGTGTGTGGGGGAGTAGGAATAGTACACAGTGTGTGGGGGAGTAGGGGAAAAGTACACAGTGTGTGGGGGAGTAGGATAGTACACAGTGTGTGGGGGAGTAGGATAGTACACAGTGTGTGGGGGAGTAGGGATAGTACACAGAGTGTGTGGGGAGTAGGAATAGTACACACAGTGTGTGGGGGAGTAGGAATAGTACACAGAGTGTGTGGGGGAGTAGGATAGTACACAGTGTGTGGGGGAGTAGGGATAGTACACAGTGTGTGGGGGAGTAGGGATAGTACACAGTGTGGTGGGGAGTAGGATAGTAACACAGGTGTGTGGGGGAGTAGGATAGTACACAGTGTGTGGGGGAGTAGGAATAGTACACAGAGTGTGTGGGGGAGTAGGGATAGTACACAGTGTGTGGGGGAGTAGGATAGTACACAGAGTGTGTGGGGGAGTAGGGATAGTACACAGAGTGTGTGGGGGAGTAGGGATAGTACACAGTGTGTGGGGGAGTAGGGATAGTACACAGTGTGTGGGGGAGTAGGAATAGTACACAGAGTGTGTGGGAGAGTAGGAATAGTACACAGAGTGTGTGGGGGAGTAGGAATAGTACACAGAGTGTGTGGGGGAGTAGGAATAGCACACAGAGTGTGTGCGGGAGTAGGAATAGTACACATAGTGTGGGGGAGTAGGAATAGTACACAGAGTGTGTGGGAGAGTAGGAATAGTACACAGAGTGTGTGAGAGAGTAGGAATAGTACACAGAGCGTGTGGGAGAGTAGGAATAGTACACAGAGTGTGTGTGGGGGAGAGTAGGAATAGTACACAGAGTGTGTGGGGGAGAGTAGGAATAATACACAGAGTGTGTGTTGGAGAGTAGGTATAGTACACAGAGTGTGTGGGGGAGAGTAGGAATAGTACACAGAGTGTGTTGGAGAGTAGGAATAGTACACAGAGTGTGTGGGAGAGTAGGAATAGTACACAGAGTGTGTGTGGGAGAGTAGGAATAGTACACAGAGTGTGTTGGAGAGTAGGAATAGTACACAGAGTGTGTGGGGGAGAGTAGGAATAGTACACAGAGCGTGTGAGAGAGTAGGAATAGTACACAGAGTGTGTGGGAGAGTAGGAATAGTACACAGAGCGTGTGAGAGAGTAGGAATAGTACACAGAGTGTGTGGGAGAGTAGGAATAGTACACAGAGTGTGTTAGAGAGTAGGAATAGTACACAGAGTGTGTGGGGGAGAGTAGGAATAGTACACAGAGCGTGTGAGAGAGTAGGAATAGTACACAGAGTGTGTGGGAGAGTAGGAATAATACACAGAGTGTGTGGGAGAGTAGGAATAGTACACAGAGTGTGTGGGAGAGTAGGAATAGTACACAGAGTGTGTCGTAGTCACAGGATGGTACTGTTGATAGTGCACGAGAAAGGTTCCTATGGAGAGGGGCGGCGGGGGAGGGGGGAGGGGCGGGGAGGTGAGGGGGGAGGGGTGGAGGTGGAGGATGGGAAGAGGGAAAAGGGGTGATCATCGCACCACGTCATGACACCACACACATTATCATTATCATCATTATCATTATTATCATTATCATCATTATCGTTATTACTGTTATTATTATTATTATCACCATTATTTTTATTATTATCATTGTTATTATTATCATTATTATTATTATTATCTTCATTTTATTTTTTTCATTTTTATGAATACTTATATAGCGCCTATTCTCGGCTGGAGACCAAGCTCTAAGCGCTTTACAATCCACACTCGTTTACACAACGGGCTGCCTACCTGGGTGGTGCCGACTGAAGAGCTGCCAGCTGGCGCTTCATTCAGTCGTTTCCCATGTCAGCCAATGAATATCGTTCAATCTCGTTCACTCATATTCCTTAGTTCCTTCATTCTTTCCATTTCTCACGCAGGGTGCATGCTATGTGTAACGTGTCATCCATACCAACGGCCAAACTGACCTTCTCTTCAGAAAGTTGGTGATGGGATTTTACGTGTGTGCAAGATGTTATGAGTGAGCTCACACACAGAACCTCGGTTTATAGTCTCATTCGAAGGACTGTATAGGAAATGGAGTCAGAACCAATATTAACTCCGAGGGAAAAATCCCGCTGTACCGAAATGGACCGGCGGAGATTCGAACCCGCAACCCCAGAGTCACCAAGATTACGAGTCCGTCGCTCTACCACTGAGCTATTCCGGCCCTCCAAACACAAAACACACACACACACACACACACACACACACACACACACACACACACACACACACACACACACACATAAGCAAGCAAGCAAGCAAGCAAGCGCGCCCACGCACTAATGCGTTCTGATCACTAGCACATTAAACACGGCATTGATCTTATTTTGTTGTGTCGAAGATGAAATGCGTTATAAAGCGAAGGAACCTGAGTGCAAGAGAGAGATGAAAAAAACCCGCATGAAGAGACTTCAAACAGCCTGCAGGCTTTTTCGCTTCGTTCTTCATCTCTGTCTCCATGCTGTCTTTCACCAACAACCAACCGTATGTGCCCACCAAGGTCCCTGTGTTTGTTTGTGCGTTTCTTTGACAGTGAGAATAAACTTGCATCAGAACATTTTCGCCAGTTTTAACAAAACGTGATGGAATGATGGAAGGTGAGGTAAGCATGGAGTCATTACATTTTTGTGCATGATGGATGAATTTAAAGCATGGGAGTCATGGGGTTTTTATGCTTGGTGGAATGTGACTTTAGCATGGAGTCAGAAAATGTTTATGCGTGATAAAGGTGACTTAGATATGGAGTGAGGAAATTTTTGTGCATGATGGAATGTGACTTAAGCATGGAATCATGAAATTTTTGTGCGTGATGGAAATGTGACTTAGGCATGGAGTCAGGAATTTTTTGTGCGTGATGGAAATGTGGCTTAGGCATGGAGTCAGGAAATTTTTGTGCCTGATAGAATGTGGCTTAGGCATGGAGTCAGGAAATTTTTGTGCGTGATAGAATGTGACTTAGGCATGGAGTCAGGAATTTTTGTGGGTGAAAGAATGTGGCTTAGGCATGGAGTCAGGAAATTTTTGTGCGTGATGGAAATGTTACTTAGGCATGGAGTCACGATTTTTTTGTGCGTGATAGAATGTGACTTAGGCATGGAGTCAGGAATTTTTTGTGGGTGATAGAATGTGACTTAGACATGGAGTCAGGAATTTTT
>CM065733.1:1163404-1165904 GCA_033310375.1 Conus canariensis
GAAGCGAAACGTCATTTTGTACCGGGAAACGCTGCAGTACTCTGTGGAACTATAATGAAGCGAAACGTCATTTTGTACCGGGAAACGCTGCAGTACTCTGTGGAACTATAATGAAGCGAAACGTCATTTTGTACCCGGAAACACTACAGTACTCTGTGTGGAACTATAATGAAGCAAAACGTCATTTTGTACCCGGAAACACTACAGTACTCTGTGGAACTATAATGAAGCAAAACGTCATTTTGTACCCGAAACACTACAGTACTCTGTGGAACTATAATGAAGCAAAACGTCATTTTGTACCCGGAAACGCTACAGTACTCTGTGGAACTATAATGAAGCAAAACGGCATTTAATACCCGGAAACGCTGCAGTACTCTGTGGAACTATATAAGCAAAACGTCATTTTGTACCCGGAAACACTCTTCTGTCATTTCCTAGAAAGAAAGACATTGTCATTTCTAAATGTCCAAAGCATCAATTTTTTTTTTTTTTTTTGGGGGGGGGGGGGTGGGGGGCGGGGGGGGGGGGGGGGGGAAAGTGATCAAGCTAAAAGTTTTCTCCGATGTTTACTGTCACTAGTCTCGGGAACCGCCAGGGAGATGATGTGGGAAGAATGGTGTGTGTGTGGGTGGGGGGGGGGGGGGGGGGGGGGGGGGGGGGGGGGGAGTAGGGGCTGGGAGCGCAATGCTGAACTTCCTCACAGTTGCTCCTCCACTTCTGACAGTAGGGGTCGAAATTTTGTCCTGCGGTTCTTCTCATCTTGCTCGTTCCATCAGAAATGGATTGACAGTCGCCGATTCTTTTCGTGTCCTGCCGCATGTCTGTACCCTGTCTTTAGTTTTTTTACTGTGCACTGTTCCTTGACTAGGATGGAGTTGAAAAGTTTGTTTCATCTTTTGACGTGTCCCTGGCACGTCAGTGTTTCTGTACCCAGGGGTAAGGTCAAAGGTCTTTGTACTGTGCACTGTTCCTGACAGGACGGAGTTGAAAAGTTTGCTTCATCTTTTGACGTGTCCCTGGCACGTCAGTGTTTCTGTACCCAGGGGTAAGGTCAACAGGTCTTTGTACTGTGCACTGTTCCTGATAGGATGGAGTTGAAAAGTTTGCTTCATCTTTTGACGTGTCCCTGGCAAGTCAGTGTTTCTGTACCCAGGGGTAAGGTCAAAGGTCTTTGTACTGTGCACTGTTCCTGATAGGATGGAGTTGAAAAGTTTGCTTCATCTTTTGACGTGTCCCTGGCACGTCAGTGTTTCTGTACCCAGGGGTAAGGTCAACAGGTCTTTGTACTGTGCACTGTTCCTTATAGGACGGAGTTGAAAAGTTTGCTTCATCTTTTGACGTGTCCCTGGCACGTCAGTGTTTCTGTACCCAGGGGTAAGGTCAACAGGTCTTTGTACTGTGCACTGTTCCTTATAGGACGGAGTTGAAAAGTTTGCTTCATCTTTTGACGTGTCCCTGGCACGTCAGTGTTTCTGTACCCAGGGGTAAGGTCAACAGGTCTTTGTACTGATTCACACGTGTCGTCGGTTGTCACTTCAGACATGTTCAGCGTAAGAGATGCTGAAAACATTTCTGAAACATCTCATTTGTACTGTCTGGATCTTTCTTTGCTACCCCTGATGCTTATATTATTCACAGAACAACAACAATGACAACAACAACAAGACAACAATAGCAACAACAACAAAGACGACAACAACATCAACAACAAAATAACTACAAAATACTGGTTTACTACTTCCTGTTGCAATAATTAATTTCAACACAAAATCAAATACACTGTACTGTCCCTTCGTATTTCCACTCGAACTCAGAGTACTAGGAGAATTCAATTCAGACCATTTAACATCAGGTGCCAAAATATCCCCTCAAATCACCACCACTGGGCCCCATGGCTTGATTCATTGTCTATGTCCTGAGCTCTGTTGTCCACCTAAACAAGAGCAATGTCTCGTGGTGAAACCACAAGCTGTCTAAGGTCAATCTTTGACAATTAAATAGCAAACAAAACTCATTATGTCTTACCTGGGCATGTGCACTGGTCAACACACTCAACAACCACAGCTCAAAGTCTGTTCGCTGTTTTTATTTTACTAAAAGTATCTGCATGGACAAGGACCATTTCAGATTATACTTTTCCATCTACGCAATTTTTTATAACCGTAGCTCAAAGTTTGTTCGTTGTTTTTGTTTGACTAAAAGTATCCGCATGGACAAGGAATATTTCAGATTATACTTTTCCATCTGTGCAATTTTTGTAAACATCGTAATTGTCTCTTTTACTGTTGTTGTTTTTTCTACAAGAAGTTGGTCTTTCACCTTCTTGACTGACTCACCCAAGCCTTGGCCGAGGTGTACTTTCATATCTGGCCATCTTTAAATGAGATACCCGTTGCATTTGCTCATATGGAAGACGACACTAGGATGGGTTTGAGGGAGAGGAGATCATGTTTATGGCAACAGCAGAAGGAGAAAAAAGTGCTCATGTTGTTGAGAC
>CM065733.1:1170904-1178404 GCA_033310375.1 Conus canariensis
AGGGATGCGCGCGCAGGACGGATAGGGATGATAGAGAAAGGGAGAGCAGTCCACTCTATGGACTGAAGCATAGTCAGAGGCAGAGAAGCAGATTGTTAGGGATGCGCGCGCAGGACGGATAGGGATGATAGAGAAAGGGAGAGCAGTCCACTCTATGGACTGAAGCATAGTCAGAGGCAGAGAAGCAGATTGTTAGGGATGCGCGCGCAGGACGGATAGGGATGATAGAGAAAGGGAGAGCAGTCCACTCTATGGACTGAAGCATAGTCAGAGGCAGAGAAGCAGATTGTTAGGGATGCGCGCGCAGGACGGATAGGGATGATAGAGAAAGGGAGAGCAGTCCACTCTATGGACTGAAGCATAGTCAGAGGCAGAGAAGCAGATTGTTAGGGATGCGCGCGCAGGACGGATAGGGATGATAGAGAAAGGGAGAGCAGTCCACTCTATGGACTGAAGCATAGTCAGAGGCAGAGAAGCAGATTGTTAGGGATGCGCGCGCAGGACGGATAGGGATGATAGAGAAAGGGAGAGCAGTCCACTCTATGGACTGAAGCATAGTCAGAGGCAGAGAAGCAGATTGTTAGGGATGCGCGCGCAGGACGGATAGGGATGATAGAGAAAGGGAGAGCAGTCCACTCTATGGACTGAAGCATAGTCAGAGGCAGAGAAGCAGATTGTTAGGGATGCGCGCGCAGGACGGATAGGGATGATAGAGAAAGGGAGAGCAGTCCACTCTATGGACTGAAGCATAGTCAGAGGCAGAGAAGCAGATTGTTAGGGATGCGCGCGCAGGACGGATAGGGATGATAGAGAAAGGGAGAGCAGTCCACTCTATGGACTGAAGCATAGTCAGAGGCAGAGAAGCAGATTGTTAGGGATGCGCGCGCAGGACGGATAGGGATGATAGAGAAAGGGAGAGCAGTCCACTCTATGGACTGAAGCATAGTCAGAGGCAGAGAAGCAGATTGTTAGGGATGCGCGCGCAGGACGGATAGGGATGATAGAGAAAGGGAGAGCAGTCCACTCTATGGACTGAAGCATAGTCAGAGGCAGAGAAGCAGATCGTGAGGGGTGCGCGCACAGGAGGGATTGGGAGGATAGACAAAGGGAGAGCAGTCTATGGACTGAAGTGTTGTCTTGTGGCTCCACTCAGGATGTGAGGCTTTCATAGCTGGGTCTGTCGGTCCGCAAGATTTTTTCCTTTCTCCCCCCCCCCCTCCTCCCCCCCTCTCCTTAGGAAAGACATAAAAATACAATATGAGATATGTAAATACTAACTCCATTATGACCATATACATGCTATAAATATGCTAATGCTATAAATCTGCTTAACATTTCTTCCACGCACGCACACACACACATACACACACACACACACACACACACACACACACACACACACACACACACACACACACACACACACACACACCCTCCTTCCGCCCCTTCTCCCCCCCCCCCCCTTTTTTTTTTAACCTTTCTTTAGGCCATGGCTTTTGCAAAAACTGCAACCAAATCACTTCTTATGTCCAGTTTCAAAGTCCTGCCATTTTTTTTTTTAGGTTGGCCACCACTTTCCCATTTGACGACCAAGCCGAGAGGGTTGCTGAATGTTTATTAGCGTTCATCAACAGATTGTTGTTGGCCTTCGTCAAGTCCTCGGAAACTGACACGCCAGTTGGCTTCAGCTTTCTCCGGTTCTCCAGCACACGCCCTTTCTTCTGACGGGAGAAGAACCTCACCAGTATGGACCGTGGTCTGCCGGTGCCGGGTCGACCTCAGCGGTGCGCCATCTCAGTATCCTCTGCAGTGGCTGGAACCCCGACTTGGCTGGTGAAGACCTCTGTGCACTTTCTGACACGGTCCGCCACTCTCCAACATTCCCTGTGGCTCCTCCTTAAAAAAAAGAAAAAGAAAAAAAAAGCATGCATTCTAGCTCGAGAACGAAGCCATTAAAGTTTGGTGAAGAGTTATATGGTGTGGAAACGTATAAAGGGTAGATGCAGGTTGAGTTCGATAATGGTGGAGGTCTCCATTCTCCCTGAATGCTGCCTTCCAGTTGATGGCATGTTTCTGCCACATTTCAAACATGCAGCCGATTTCTCTATTTCACTTGTACATTGAAATGGAGCAGAAGGTATTTTTTGTTGTTGTGTGTGTTGTTGCCTTTATTGAACTAGAAAACAAAACAAAAAAAGAAAAAAACAAATACAAATAGACAAAAACAGAAGTGAAACATAATACATGAGCTTTGTAATTGGTGGTGGTGGTGGGGGGGGGGGGGGATACAGATGTTTTGATAATGTCATGCGTATCTGTCTCCCCTGCCATGACATTATAAAAAGTTGATTGACTTGCGTGTGTGGTGTGACCATGAACAGGAACTATTCACTGTTCTGATGCTCAGTGTGTGGTGATGGGTGGTTCCCCTGCGTGTGTGGTGTGACCATGAACAGGAACTATTCACTGTTCTGATGCTCAATGTGTGGTGATGGGTGGTTCCCTGCGTGTGTGGTGTGACCATGAACAGGAACTATTCACTGTTCTGATGCTCAGTGTGTGGTGATGGGTGGTTCCCCTGCGTGTGTGGTGTGACCATGAACAGGAACTATTCACTGTTCTGATGCTCAATGTGTGGTGATGGGTGGTTCCCCTGCATGTGTGGTGTGACCATGAACAGGAACTATTCACTGTTCTGATGCTCAATGTGTGGTGATGGGTGGTTCCCTGCGTGTGTGGTGTGACCATGAACAGGAACTATTCACTGTTCTGATGCTCAATGTGTGGTGATGGGTGGTTCCCCTGCATGTGTGGTGTGACCATGAACAGGAACTATTCACTGTTCTGATGCTCAATGTGTGGTGATGGGTGGTTCCCTGCGTGTGTGGTGTGACCATGAACAGGAACTATTCACTGTTCTGATGCTCAATGTGTGGTGATGGGTGGTTCCCCTGCGTGTGTGGTGTGACCATGAACAGGAACTATTCACTGTTCTGATGCTCAATGTGTGGTGATGGGTGGTTCCCCTGCATGTGTGGTGTGACCATGAACAGGAACTATTCACTGTTCTGATGCTCAATGTGTGGTGATGGGTGGTTCCCTGCGTGTGTGGTGTGACCATGAACAGGAACTATTCACTGTTCTGATGCTCAATGTGTGGTGATGGGTGGTTCCCCTGCGTGTGTGGTGTGACCATGAACAGGAAACTATTCACTGTTCTGATGCTCAATGTGTGGTGATGGGTGGTTCCCTGCGTGTGTGGTGTGACCATGAACAGGAACTATTCACTGTTCTGATGCTCAATGTGTGGTGATGGGTGGTTCCCCTGCGTGTGTGGTGTGACCATGAACAGGAACTATTCACTGTTCTGATGCTCAATGTGTGGTGATGGGTGGTTCCCCTGCGTGTGTGGTGTGACCATGAACAGGAACTATTCACTGTTCTGATGCTCAATGTGTGGTGATGGGTGGTTCCCCTGCATGTGTGGTGTGACCATGAACAGGAACTATTCACTGTTCTGATGCTCAATGTGTGGTGATGGGTGGTTCCCTGCGTGTGTGGTGTGACCATGAACAGGAACTATTCACTGTTCTGATGCTCAATGTGTGGTGATGGGTGGTTCCCTGCGTGTGTGGTGTGACCATGAACAGGAACTATTCACTGTTCTGATGCTCAATGTGTGGTGATGGGTGGTTCCCTGCGTGTGTGGTGTGACCATGAACAGGAACTATTCACTGTTCATGATGCTCAATGTGTGGTGATGGGTGGTTCCCTGCGTGTGTGGTGTGACCATGAACAGGAACTATTCACTGTTCTGATGCTCAATGTGTGGTGATGGGTGGTTCCCTGCGTGTGTGGTGTGACCATGAACAGGAACTATTCACTGTTCTGATGCTCAATGTGTGGTGATGGGTGGTTCCCTGCGTGTGTGGTGTGACCATGAACAGGAACTATTCACTGTTCTGATGCTCAATGTGTGGTGATGGGTGGTTCCCTGCGTGTGTGGTGTGACCATGAACAGGAACTATTCACTGTTCTGATGCTCAATGTGTGGTGATGGGTGGTTCCCTGCGTGTGTGGTGTGACCATGAACAGGAACTATTCACTGTTCTGATGCTCAATGTGTGGTGATGGGTGGTTCCCTGCGTGTGTGGTGTGACCATGAACAGGAACTATTCACTGTTCTGATGCTCAATGTGTGGTGATGGGTGGTTCCCCTGCATGTGTGGTGTGACCATGAACAGGAACTATTCACTGTTCTGATGCTCAATGTGTGGTGATGGGTGGTTCCCCTGCGTGTGTGGTGTGACCATGAACAGGAACTATTCACTGTTCTGATGCTCAATGTGTGGTGATGGGTGGTTCCCTGCGTGTGTGGTGTGACCATGAACAGGAACTATTCACTGTTCTGATGCTCAATGTGTGGTGATGGGTGGTTCCCCTGCGTGTGTGGTGTGACCATGAACAGGAACTATTCACTGTTCTGATGCTCAATGTGTGGTGATGGGTGGTTCCCTGCGTGTGTGGTGTGACCATGAACAGGAACTATTCACTGTTCTGATGCTCAGTGCGTGGAGGTGGGTGGTGGTTCCCCTGACCTAACTGTGGCCAGAACCTCTGTCTACAGTAGCTCACTATGGGGAGAACGACCCTGCACTATCCTGTTGCGACAGGAGAGAGAGAGAGAGAGAGAGAGAGAGAGAGAGAGAGAGAGAGAGGAGAGAGAGAGAGAGACAAACAGAGAGAGAGAAAGAAGAGACAGAGACAGAGAAAGAAAGGGGGGGGGGGAGGTGGTGAGAGAGAGAACTCAAGTGCAGGCGTACGCAAGCTTGTGTGTGTGTGTGTGTGTGTGTGTGTGTGTGTGTGTGTGTGTGTGTGTGTGTGTGTGTGTGTGTGTCCATATCCTGCAACTCGAGAGACGGAACTCACTTCCACAGATTCATAATTCAATACTCCACCCCTACCTCCCTCCCACTCCCTCAGCGCCCCTTCTCCCATTCTCAATCCCACACACACACACACACACACACACACACACACACACACACCACACACACACACACACACACGCGCGCACGCACGCACGCACGCGCGCGCGCACAACACACACACACACACACACACACACGCAATGCATGTACGCCGCGCGCGCGACCGCGCACACACACACACACACACACACACACACACACACACACACACCACACACACACACACACACACCACATATTCACACCCTCTGTCCCCCACCTCAACAGCCTCTACTCGCACCTGCCTCCTCAAGGCTGTATGGCACGTCTCTCTCTCTCTCTCTCTCTCTCTCTCAGCATGTTGTTATGGGCATTGTATTTCCATCCGGATTTTTATCACCCCTTCAGGCTATCCCCAACGCCCTTAGTTCAAATAGACCCCTGCCTCCTATCTTCCCACGATCGGGTTGTGCTTGTATTATGAAGATCGTGCTTTTCTCTGCTGATGTTACTCCACTGGAGTGAACAGGGAAAGAAGGGGGGGGGGGGGGCAGCTAGCTGCGTGGCTGAACAGAGAAAGAAGGGCAAAGCTAGCTAGCAGCGTAGCCCCAGCTTTCCCTCCCGAGTCTTGTGCAAGCAGCAGGGGGGGAGGTGGGTGGAGGAGGCATCAACACAAACATACACACGAGCATGATCGGGCTGGCAGATCAGGATGAAGGAGGGGTGAGGGTGGGGGTGGGGGTGGGGTGGGGGTAGGGGGTAATAGGTGGGCGATCAGCTGTCTGGTGTCCCTGGCTGGTCAAAAGTGAAATCAGGGATCGTGGTGGGTGATAGGAGGGGTCAGTGGGGAAAAAAAGGAAATAATGTGAGTGTGGTGGTGTCCTTGGGTTTTGTTAGTCTCCATGGTTTCGATAGTTAGAAGTGGGGGGAGGGAGGAATTTCATCCTCTGGTTCCTGTAATGGTTGATGGTGAAACATAAATGTCTCAACCCAACCCTGAAGTTGGAGAATATTGATTGCTTGTGTGTTTTGTGTGTGTGTGTGTGTGTGTGTGTGTGTGTGTGTGTGTGTGTGTGTGCGTGTATGTTGTGTGTGTGTGTATGTGTGTGTGTGTGCATGAGTGTGTGTGTGTGCGTGTATGTGTGTTGTGTGTGTGTGTGTGTGTGTGTGTGTGTGTGTTGTGTGTGTGTGTCTCAGTTCATCTCATGTTATGCAATGTCAGTTCAGCTTGAGTAACATGTGGATGGTCATCGGTTTCAGTCAGTCAGACTCTCTGTCTGTCTGTCCATCTGTCTGTCTGTCTGTCCATCTGTCTGTCTCTCTCTGTCTCTGTCTCTGTCTCTGTCTCTCTCTCTTTTGTATGTGTGTGTGTGTGTGTGTGTGTGTGTGTGTGTGTGTGTGTGTGTGTGTGTGTGTGTGCACGCGTGCGCATGCGCACGCATAGGTGTGTCCATGTGTGTGTGTGTGTGTGTGTGTGTGTGTGTGTGTGTGTGTGTGTTTTTTCTGTTTTGTTTGTGTGTTTATGTTTGCGTGCATGAAAGCGTGTTAGTTTGGTGTGGTATGGTGGTGTGGTGGTGGTGGTGGTGGTGGTGGTGGTGGTGGTGGTGGTGTGTGTGTGTGTGTGTGTGTGTGTGTGTGTGTGTGTGTGTGTGTGTGTGTGCATGCACATGTGCTTCTCTGCATCCTACAACTCATGACAAATAGCTCTTTCATGGCACCAGACAGTTTGCTTCCTCAGACTCACATCAGTGGTAAACCCCCACCCCCACACCCCAATACCCCCAATCCCTGTACTTTTCCCACTCTTAATTCTCACCACGCACTGACACCTGAAAAATCTCTCTCCACCAAATCACCACCACCACCACCACCACCACTACCACTTGCACCTAATTCCTCCTCTGATGAAATGCTGTTTCGAACGTCTCTCTCACCAACTCACTGTATTTCGTAGGTATTGTGTTTCGATCGAGATTTTTATCATGCCTTCAGGCCATATTCTACGCCCTTAGTTCAAATATATCCGTACCTCTATCTTTCCACGTTCGGAGCACGCTTGCTTCAAGAGCGTGCTTCACTTTGTTTTTGTTACTCCCCCTGGAGTAAAACGCAAAGGGAGAGCAGCTGGGTCGAAGGATTCCCCCCCCCCCCCCCCCCCCCCCAAGTCTTGTGCGGGCATCAGAGGTGGGAGAGGTGTCAAAACAAACAGACTCAAACATGACCATCTGGCAGATCGGGATGAGAGGGGATGGATAACGAGGTCAATGGTCAGGTGACCCTGCTGGTCAGAAACAAGGCAAAGATATTTGCGTGGCGGTGGGAAGGATAGTGTAGACAGTGAAAACAATGGGTGTGGGATGTCCTAGGGTGTATCAGTTAGTCTCCGTGTCTTGTATGGTTCAAAACAAAGCCAGACAAAAACCAAACCAAACCAAACCAAAGCACATCAAACCAAACCAAACTAAAGCAAACCAGACCAAACCAAACCAAACCAAACCAGACCAAACCAAACCAAACCAAACCAAACCAA